>SNQJ01S0151265.1:0-16698 GCA_010110895.2 Picea sitchensis
CAAACGGAAGTTGTCAACAAGTGTTTGGAAACATATCTGAGGTGCTTTGCCTCTGAAAAACAACACCAGTGGGCTCAATGGTTACCCCTCGCCGAATGGTGGTACAACACTTCATACCATACAACCACTCGCATGACTCCTTTTGAAGCGGTATATGGACATAAGCCACCTTCAGTTCTCTCCTACTTACCGGGTACCTCGAAGGTCTAGGCGGTTGACCAAACACTTATAGTCTGAGAGGATATTCTTTGTACCCTTAAAGAGAACTTGGTTATGGCACATAATCGTATGAAGTAGCAAGTAGATCAAGGTCACTCTGAATGTCAATTTGCCGCAGGGGATCAGGTGTTTCTGCGTCTGCAACCATATAAGCAAACTTCCCTCAAGGCCGAGCATTGTCAGAAGCTAGCGCCTAAATTTAATGGTCCTTATATAGTTCTCAAGCATGTGGGACAAGTCACATATTAGTTAGCTCTGCTCGGTTAGTCGAAGCTACATCTTGTTTTTCATGTTTCATTCTTAAAGAAGGTCATTGGAACCAGGTGCCAAATTCAAACCAACCTTCCAGAGTTAGCTGAAGAAGGATCCATTTGGCTACAACCCGAACCAATTTTGGACCAGCGTGAGCATCGCCTGCGTCAGAGAACCATCTAGGAAGTGCTAGTCCAGTGGAAAGATACGACTCCAGCAGATGCCACTTGGGAACCAGATACCATTCTGCAGCAGTTTCCACATCTCAAGCCTTGAGGACAAGGCTATTTTTAAGGGGGCAGACATGTTAAGGTCCTAACCCGCACATAGGTAGATCAATGTATTCGGATGTAATAAAGGTCAATATTAATAAGGCCTTTCAATAAAATAGAATAAGGTGAATGTAAGAATACCTAATAGAAGCTTCCTCTTCTAGAAGGATCTTCCTCTAGATGCTTCTCTTAATAGACATATTTAGTATAAATAAGGGTTGAGGGTATGAAAACCCTAGCTTGAAGATTATTGTAATAGAGTGCTGCTCAACTGGAGGTTGCCCCCTCGAAGAGGCCTATGAACATTGCTTTCTGAATCAAAGTGCTATTTCAGTTGTTGCTCTTATATTATTTCTGTGTTATTATTGAGATTATGTTGGTTATATTGATGTTATTCTGCCATTTCTAGCATTTCATCTCTGTTCTGCATATTTATTATATCTGGTATCTTCCAAGTTGACAAGACAAGCACCATTCATATTGATATATGTATAAGAAGCAGTGGTGCCACTAGAATTTTTGGTATCCAGTCTGCGCGTAGCAATGATTACGAACATGATAGAACAAGGCGCACTACAGGACATGCTAAATCAACTGATGATCATGGAGGAAGATATTATTCTTGTGGGGTTCCACCAAGAAGTCCAGAAAGCAAGGGACACAGCTTGGCATGACAGACATATCAAGAGGAAAAATTTCAAGGAAGGAGACTTAGTGTTGATGTATGATAGTAAATCCTTTCAGCATCCAAGAAAACTCAGAATGCATTGGTTAGGACCATACGAAGTAAAAACTGTCGTAGATGGGGGAGCTGTACAGTTGAAGGACTTAGGAGGCACAAAAAGAATAAGGATGATGAATGGGAGCTGATTGAAGTTGTATAAGGACATTCGACCACCTGCAACTTGAAATTTACTGCACAGTGAGAATCGAAAAAAATAAAATAAAAAATGCCACGCCATACTATACATGAAAAGATAACAACAGAGGCATGGTGCACCGGAAATAGAATGAGCGTGCACACTTGGCAACAATAGCCCACCGAATACAAGACCAACGGTCAATACAAAGTGGAAACAATGGAAAAGGCAAATACAACAAAAGAAGTGCCAACTGACGACGTCTATCGGAATTGAATGCTAGAAATGACTGACGGGATGTCGCATTAATCGTGCCAATTGGCGACGGCAAGGGAAATCAATGGAAAGTACACGGGAACTGACGGTTCAATTAAAACACAATCATGGTAATGTCTCAGACAAGATTCACACGACCTCGATACAAAGCAAGCACGTGGGAGCGGAAAGGTTATTGTGAAATTAGGAAAGGCATAGAGAGATAGAGCATACTAAGCAAAGAGTGAGGGTTGCAGAGGATACTAACCTCGACAAATGACATATTTACCACCATGAAACCACCCAAATAGGGAGAACCGATCCAGACTGCCAGACAACCTCGAGGTAGTGCCAGAGAAGCACCTCTGCCACAGGGCAGTGAACAACAACCATATCAGCCTCCATAAGTCATCAACATGGATGGAATCTCGTCGCCTGATATGACACCAGGAAGCCCCACGCCCATTGTGGAGGAAACCCAACAGACAACACCAATGACCATGGACATTGATACGCCAATAGAAGGATAGGACCAATAGGCTGAGGATGCAGGCAACGAGGTGCACCCCAAAAACCCTCAAGAATCCCTGAGAGTCAATGGGATGGCTCCAAACCAGGAAGAAATGGCCGCATCGAAAAGATCATAGACAACCACGTCAGAACAACCACAGGAGGGAACAATGGAAGATGTCACTGGCTGACCAAAGGAGTATGTCGAACAATGAACAATGGAGGCTAGAACCTCAAGCCAGCCAACACAGCGAAAGGGAAAGAAAATGGTACCCAGGTCATCGCGCAGACAACCCATCGCAACCATTGTATTGCCCCACATTCTGGAAGGGTTACATATACCAAAAAATCTGTTAGAACATGTGGAGAAATTGAAGTACTCATACCATGATGTGATGGACATAGACACGTTCACAGAGTTCTCCAAGCAAGTCTACCTACAGACTATGGGTATAGGACCCTTTGGTGAACCGATTAATCAACTAGTCCAGTGGGTAGTAGGGCTGGCTAAAAACGAGATTCTAGGCCTTTTGGACCTACCACACTTTGGGAGGGGCCAGTATGCAAACAACTGCATCAAGCAACTAATGGTAGTCACACATGGAAAATACCTATGGCTAGAACAACTCGTCTCAATAGATGTAGAGCTCATCGCAAACATGAAAGGGTTTCCATCATGGGGTGAGGATCCCATGTAGTTCCTTGAAGAAAAAACAAAGGAGAAAGCACTAGCCGAGGAAATGAAGAAGAAGTATGGCATCGAAAGGGGGTCATGTGGAATCATCATCAAGCGTATTAGTGATGTTGCAACAAAAATGACCACAAAAATTAAGGCATGCAAATTACTCAGGAAATGTCACAAGGAATAAGGCACGACCGAGATTGTCGCAACTACAACACAGTTTTCATAGGGCACCACACTCAGTTGGGCCCCTTATTTGTTGAATCTGTTCCTAGACGATTTCAATGATGTGCAGGATCTGGGGACATAATTCCATTATTCATGGCTACTCATCCTGATAGCCTTGATCGGATAGAAGGAGCCAAAGTATTCATTTTTTTCCACTAGACCCAAGGCCTTCCATGGAGCACGATGTAAGAGGTAGAGGAGGAGGAGGTAAGACAGGAACAAACACAAGATGAGGAGGTAAAAGTGCCCAAGAAACCAAGGACAGGTCAGAACAAGGCACAACAAAAAAAGGGGGGACTTCTAAGAAAGACACCCAGATGGGGAATAAGAACAACACACAGGCACTACAGGTACAACAAAAATAGACTGAGGCAGCACATGGAACTACATAAAGTACTACTCCACAAGAGCAAGGCCAAACTAAGAGGCCAATCATCTAGACGGGGGGTGCACACAAGAAGGCGAAGGCACACAAAACACCCCCAGAATACATGATCACTGAGGATGATGCAGACATGGTGGCCCAAATGATCCAGGATCACACAATCGAGGATTTTGATAATGCTGCACACCAAAGGGACAAAATTGAGGAAGAGATAGCCCACATACAACATCTCCTCAGGTAGCTCGGAGAAGCACATGGAACCGACAACATTGTAGGAATGGTCCCATCAACATCACAGACAGGAGGTGAAGCTGGATCAAGCGAGCAGGATAAGATCCATACGACAACACAATCGAGCTCAACATTTCACATCACAGCCAGCATGCTATGCATGGATGAAATTGTGGGGCAGACACCCCTAAAGTACTTGGATCAAATACAATTGGTATTGTTGCGAATACCAACCAAGGTCTTGTATAAACTCGAATTCAACATTACACATGAGGTACAGTCTCGCGCACGCACATATGTAGCAGAATTGCAACAAACAAAGGACAATTGAGACACGCTAGAATTGGTACTCGAGTAGGCTAAGCTCGAGACCAAATATGAGAAGGACCACGTGAATGTGCTAGAAAAAAAATTGGTCGTAGCCTATGAGAAAATTCTAAAGAACGCATAGACGACCTAAATCACAAAGAAAAAGAAGATTGATCAGATTGTGTAGACAATCGATCAATACCAATAAGAGATCAAGCACCTCCGGGAGAAACTCACACCTACCACTCCACTAGAGGTGAAGGAGCAAAGGAAGTAGGAGGAAACAACACAGATAAAAGAGATAGAGCGACAAGTCCATGCGACAACCGACTTATTTGAGAAAGCAACACATCTCTGGACGAAGCTGGAAGAGGATCAACAGGACCAACAGTGGGACCGGGATGGAGAAAGGATAAGCACAACTATCTAAGACCTCCAGCAGAGGCAAAAGACAATGCCGATCACAGAGCACATCAAAGAAGCATAGGATATGAAGAAACTATAGTCAGAACTCATAGTTGTGCAGACGTAAAAAAAGGAGTGCCAGGCTCAAATGGAACCACTCCAGGAGCGAGCAATAGAGGTCATTGCACATGTTGAGGAAGCCAAAATGAATATGGCACAAACCCAAGTAGAGTGTGCAAGGATGGTCAGGGACGAGATTGCAGTGCAGGTATTGGACGCACTCAAGGAGAAGACCATGCAGGCTGAAACACAAGCAACATAGCTCACAGAGAAGTTCTAAGCGATCTCAAGAGAGATTGACGAAGCACACAAGGGGTAGGTGGCTCGTGACGAGCCACATGTCAGTGTTGGGGGCCTATTGGAAGCAATATGAATCAGAAAGAAAGGCTATTTTGGGAAGAAAGGCATGTGGGAGGAAAGCAACAACTAGAAGGAAAAACAGGACGTGCGCATGCATGGAAGAACTAACGAAGTTAGGGTTAGGGTTTTTGTAAAACATTGTAATGGCTGATGAGCCAAAACACATATAAATAGACACCTAGGAGGTCTAGGGGGAAGGCAGAAGGAGAGGGTTCTGATTTTATGGAGTGTTACCCGCGTGAGAAGAAGTAACTAGTTGGTAACACTACTATAATGCGATCCAATCTTGTAAGTTGTTGAGTTGTAGAGGGTCGGAAGGTTATATCTTGAGGGTTAGGTCATAGGCTGAGGATCCTGGTGTGATCTAGTCTGCCTCATGGTAGATCTCGACCCGACTGAGGATGAGTTTTAAAGCACGTGACGCTGTAGTGTTGGAACTACCATAATAAAAGAGCTTGAGAGCCATATCTTTGGGGACGTAGCCCAGGAGGGGGTGAACCATGGTAAAACTTGTGTTATGTGATTGAATGTTTGTATCTTTGTTATTGTCTATGGGTAAATGTTAGAATTATGTATGAATGAATTAATGGATCCAGTTACATTACATGCATGAATGAGAACAACGATATATTACTCTAATAATTAGATAGAATTCACAGTGTGCACTTAAGAAATCCCCATTCAGTCCTCGATTGCAGGCATCTGAGCATTGCAGTCACCCATTAAGACTATCTCAGGTGAGACTGTGCAGAGCACTCTGTTCACTATGTTGCCTTTTGGTTTACTAGGAGCGCCGATAGTTTTAGAATCTTTGTTGGATCCCTAAAATACCTGAACCTGGGTCAAATCATGGAAAGGAATAAGTAAGATAAATAACCAACATTGAATAAATTCTGTTTTGAGCTGATTTAAGTCGTCAGTTCTTTCCTTAAGATGATTGGTCAAAATATTCTCTCTCTTTCCTGCTTCCTTTCTTTCGGTTTCCAAACACTGCTTCTCTTTCATTACTTCCTTTCTTAGTGTTGTTATTTTGGCTTCCAAACACTGCTTCTCTTCCATCTGTATTTTGTATGTTTTTTCAATCTTTCCAACTTCTTCTAGTTGAGCTTTTAGTTTCGCGATGACCTATTGGGATTCTTTGGAACTTGTTGAGAATTCTTCATGACTAGTTTTTCCTCAAGAGACTTGATATTCTTCCTTTCTTTTGTCAATTCGTCTAAAGAACTGATAAACTCTGCTTCAAGGTTTACTTTTCCTTCTTTACAATATTCTTCTTTTGAATATGTCTGACACAAGGAGCTTCTTTCTTCTTGTTCTGTTCTTTCATCTTCTTTAACATTTTCTAGATTTGTGATCGAAGATTCCTCAAAGTAGAGATTATGTAACTTATCTGAATGTTCTTTAGCTGATGAACCTTTCCCAACCTTTTCTATTACTGGATCAGGTAATCCTACCCATATGAAATCCATTTCTATTTTATTGTTTCTTTCCAATTCCTTCTTGGTTGCAGTCTTCGGTTTCTTTGTAGTGGTGTACCCTGTAACAACTGATTTCCAAACATTATATTCCTATGCCTTTAAAAATACTTTCATTCTATTATTCCATATTATATAGTCAAGATCATTTTGACCTTTGAGCATTGGTGCTCCATTCTTAGTATAATCCATGATCTTCCTTCTAGTGGTTAAACTATTTTCTTGAAGGACCTGCTTTGATACCTGTTATCACACAAGTTGTAGGTTGGGAAAATCCTGACCCAACCACCAATTAGCGACAACTTAGAGATCACCTAACCATTTTCACCTTTGGTAGGTGTTCCCATCACTTTATAGGTGAGGTAGTCACCTCAAGAGGGGAATCTTGATGACCCTAGGGGGAAATGAGATGGAAAATGAGATGTATGGATGGATTTCCCTAAAGGTCAATTCTAAATTGTAGGGAGAACTTGGAAAAGAGTGTTGGGAAAGGTTTATGGTTGCCAATGCATTGAGTAACCTACCAAGAGCGAATACCTGCTCGAGACACAAGGAAAACCACATATATGATATAATATGTTAGGTGGACAAGCAAGTTAAGCTTGTTGTCCCTAATTGCAGAAATAATCAATGATATATATGAGCATATAAAATATAATAAGGGCTATGAAATAAGTGCTAAAATTCTAGTTAAGTAAGCAAGAGACAAGCTAGTACAGACTAGTTTAACTCAACAATGATATAACAAGTCTTTAGCACAAAAGCAAGGCTGCAACAAAAATATTACTGCAGTGATATTTATTAGCCTTATGGCTGTAGAAAACCAATCCTTATAACATAAGAATCAGCCAATGAAAATTACTTCCAACTAGCTCAAAAAGTGTGCTACAGTTAGTAGTTTGTTAGGGAAAAGTTGTAGCCAATTCTTTGGGTTAATTTAGGAGTTATCTAGGGTTATATGGTTAGATTATGCAACCCTAATGGTTGTAGGTTAGTATTGTAACAAAAGCAAGTTATAGTGGGTGAAAGAAGACACCTCAATGAGGCAAGATAACATAGGGCTCAAGTAACAATGTCGCAATGAGAGAACTTCAAAACAACAACTTTCCACGTTTACCAATGCCACATTTTGTTTCTCCAATGAAATGACTAATGCCTTTGATTATGGGTTAATGGGGTAAAAATGAGAGAGCTAGAACTACTACCTCCTTAGAGGTATAAATCCTCTTATTCCCCAAGGTAAGTAACCTAGCTATGGTTTAAACCTAAGGGGTGTATGCCCTTATACTTCTTTAACAAACCCTTGCAAACAAAATTTATATGCTTAAAAATATGATGCAACTAAAGTAGGGGTGTATGAAATTATACTCCCTACCTAGCCTTAGAAAAATCAACCTTGAGCTTGAATTACAAATTATAGCAACAAGTAAAAATCCTTACCAATCCAATAGCAATAGGATAAACCATAAGATGCCAAGATAAACCACCACAATAGCAAGAGAATGACCTCCAAGAGATAGCACACCATCATTATCAACTCCATAACCAAAATGACACCTTATCATAGCATAAGATAGAAAAAAATCCTCAAGGGTAGCGAAAATTTCAGTCCTCTACTTCTCACAATGGGAGAGTTATGATTCAAAATGAGATCTTATGATCTCTATTTATACAAAATGTCATTCACATAGTTTGTCCACATTAGCAAGTGTAAAACACAAGATAATGGGTCCACAACCCTTATCTTACCCCTTGTAACAAAATAATATTAAACAATTCAATTAAAATTCACTTTTACACAAAAGAAACCCTAGAATAGGTGACATCACCCCTTTGGGGGACGTTTTGACACTAGGAGCAAGTCGTTGGAGTTGGAGATGCATAGTTAGACCTCTAAAGGACAAATGTCACTCATCTAATCCATCTCCTCATGGTCAAAATCCTCTTCTCCTCAAAACGTCCCCGTGTCAATGAACAACATATTCACCATCAAACCCTATCCCTTCTAGGTGACGTCAAGCTTCCAATTAGACGTTTTTCCTCTCCTAGGTATTTCGTTTTGCATGTGAGGGATAGGTTATGTCTCCCAATTCATCTTTCGAGCCTCCAAATTCAATTCTTCATGATCTGAAATGCAAGCCCTTGGCATCCAACCCGTGGGATTCAAGTCCCATGCAAGCCCAAGCTAGGCTTATTCTTTCAAAACTGTCCACCAGCTAGGTCCTGCAAAAACAAATAAGCACGCCCCCTAAGGATTTCAAGTCAAAATATCTTGGTGAGTAAATAAAATCAATAAATGAGCCACCTAAGCATGTGCATCAAAGATTACCCATTCAAACAAGTAAGTGCTCAAAGACATTATGCAACTTTCCAAGCTTGGGTATGGGAGGGTCGACGAGGTGTCCTATTGGGTAGATCTTTCCCTAGGTCAAGGAGTGTTTCTGAAGTGATCCCTCTCTAAGAGATGTGAAGTAGATGAAGTGGTTATGGATCAAGACTCATTGAGCATGGGGTTCATGACATACAAAGAGTTGTAGTGTCTCATTCATGGGTGCCTTTGTAGAGGGCGTGTGGCACCTTCATTTGCAATGCACTTTTTCCAAGCCTATCCTCTTGCCATTATTTGTTTCTTTCATGTTTTAAGGAATGAGTTGAAGGAAATTGTCCTAGTGTGGTGTCCAGATAATGACAATGTCACTAAAAAATACCTTACATAAATCAGAAGGTTGTCACGTGATGAGACTCCCTTTCTCTCAGTTGTGTAAGTGAGAGCCACTACCCTGGCTTGGTGGCTAGATGATTTTAATGTCATACTTCTAGATACCCATGATCATGATAGGACAAATCGTGATGAGACCTCCTATCCTCCAACTAACCCCCTAAGATTTCACTATCATTTATTCTAGTGGTTCCCCTTTTTCTTACAGAGAAGCATTTCATTGCTTTCTCGGGGAATCCATGGGCAAATCATCTGAAAGGTTTATATATATAGGCTTTTATCTTTTTAGCCAATATCAATCCTGTTGGTCCTTCAACCCCTTCTTACCATAGAATGAGGGACAACCCCTTCTTGCATCAATACACCCTAAAATCCCAAGAGACAAGGAAATGGGGGGTTTTAAGTGATGAAAAGTGGTAAGTATGGCCGGGAATGGTACGATGACTCTTCAAGGGAGTTCCTAGTAGCAAACCCATTCTAGAGGAAGACCACTTACTAGGGCACAATGTCAACCACCAAGGTGAAATGGGGAAAAATCCATAATTTCCAAGCATATGTCATGAAATATAAAGCAATCTAAGATACAACATACTCAACATGCCTCAAATATTGAAATGACACTCACCATAATACCCGACTTTTACCTCATGGAGCAAGTCCTAGTGCCTCTCGGAAGCCAACTGCTGTGGTGGATGCCATATAAAAATCCTAACCTATGTGGTGGTGAGAAGGGTGTCAATCTGTGCAAGTAGATATTGTTGGTCATGTAGTCTCTCAATACTCCATATCTACAACCTAAGGTCCTAGAGACATGATCTCCTTAGTTATTCCACAAAATGGGGATAACATATCGCTCCTACTTGGGGACATGTGCTTGCCATAGAGTGCATGAGAACCTCAACATCTCCTGGTAGACCTGTGCCTACCAAAAATCATACAAAAACATCAGAGCATCTAGGGTGGTGTTATCACCCTTCATCCATATACATAAAAATACAAAAATAAAAACTAATCTAGAAAAGAAAATTTTAGCATTTTTTCAAAAATTTCTAGACTAAGCATGGAATCAATATTCCAATAGATCAAAATGAAATATGAAATGCATCTAAACTAATATGATCAATCAAGATGCAAATGGAGGAAATTGATATGACCTACCTACTTACTTGGGGCCTTGGGGCCCTGAATATCAGGTGATGGGTGATGTCAAGTGAAGTCACACAACCAGTGAAACGAGCTGGTCATCTCATCAAGTATCTCCCCCTGTGCTTAATCATGTAATACAACAAAGATAAGTCAAGCACATAATAACACATAATACCAATGAGTATAAACAAACATATATTCGATCATGAAATAAAACTCATGGAGATGGGTGGGAGGGAGAAAACTATGCTAGAAAGATAAACCATCAGCCTGATCGAGGAATCCTCCCAGACGATGTATAGGTAAATATAGGTGAAGGATTCCCACTCGCTCGACCATGAGATCCACTAGAACCACTGGCACCACCTCCCTAGTTTCCTCCTGAACCACTCGATCCTCCTGCTGTGTTGACACCCATAGTGCTCACACTGTGTTGGATAATCTATGTGTTGATGGCCATTGGTGCTATAGCGTTCATCATATTTCATTGTCCTCTAGATAGGTCATTCAATATGGACTTCATACTGTCATGTTGTGTCTCACAGCCTTTCCCCTTTCCCTCTGGTTTCTCACGCCTGTCACCCATAATCCTCTCCATCTATGCCTCAGTGTTAAAACTGATGTGATCCCTATCCTTTATTTCTGGTTCCGTATCTGACTAAGTGTGGAAGGGAGTGTATTCCATTTTGTCTCTACTATGTCCCATGCAGTACTAAATGTACTCGTCCCCAATATGAATTCGACCCTTTGGGTATTATGGACATGTTCCTAGAAACATGGGGTCATGAGAAAGCACTTCTTCATAGGCTGGTAGGAAGAAGGCTCTAATACCACTGAAATATGCATGATTTGATGGATCTGGATATGCTCTACTGATATTGATGTTTTGGCTCTCAAATCTGATACTCAGGGGGTTTATGGATGCATTTTAGTTTCTTCGTCTTAACATGTGCGGTGATTTTGCATGTGTGTGTTAAGATAGAATGATGTTTTATAGTTATATCATGCATGCGAGTAATAAAGGACAACATAGCTCAATAATATGTATTATGTGAAATAACAGAAAATACAACTAGCATGTGGAAAGCAGTAAACTAATCATTGGCTAGATATCACAGATCATCACTGGAATATAATGCAAACTAACATAAAATACCCGTGATAAGAAGATGTGAATGGTTCTGCACATGCACGGATAGATCGACTGCATACAACCCTAGAAATTCACGACAACTGCTGCAAATGAAGATATATTCACCCTAGTGGCTACACTCATCCAATCGGCTTGGAAATTGTCCCAAACTATGTGCCCTGACCTCTAAGCTCCTCTTGATATCTGACAGACTGAAGCTCTGGATGGACCCCGAATGAGACCCCCTAGGGGTTTGCGCACCTCTTGGGATTTGGCAATACGCCCTGATGATTCCACCATTGGAATCGGATGATACCTATCTCAAAATGAGCTCCCTAGTCTCCTCTGTAATGGTTCGGGAGGGGTTCCCCGGATCTGACCCAGTGAGCTCTTTAGAACCCTCGATGTACCTTCCCAAGTGCTGCGCACTTCCTGGATGTATGATGCGTACAAAGAGATTACTCCCTCGAAATATGATGAATGATGGCTCAAAAGAAGTGCCCTGGCTCCCTCTCAAATGGGTCGAAAGGATATGATGAGATCTGCTCCAGTATCATCCAACTACACAAAAATATCTCTCGAACCCTTGCGCCCTCACTAGATGTAATACACACTAACTGAACTGGGTTTGTAGATCCCTGATATGGCACGGTGAAATTCCTGGATGGTACTTCTGATAGGCTAGGGTGTTTCTTCCAACACCGAAATCGATCTGTGGTTGTGGTTTCCTCAAGAAATCCACAAAACATATGTTGAGGTCGACTTCCTCCTCTGGAAGCTGTTTATTAATTCTCAAATCAATAATAATGAAGAATTAGGTCGAATTCGTCTTCTTATACCTCCATCGATCTAATTTTTCATTGACATCACTTAAGCTAGGCGTCTTTCTCCTAAGTTGAGTGTGAATAATTAATTAAGTCCCCCCTTAGCACCTTTTTCTTCTATTTATCCATTGACTTTGGCTTAAGTGATTTTTCCTATGCTTTTTGGATTAATTCATCATTTAGCCCTTTATTCACCCTTATTTCTCCCTTTGTTCCCAGTTTGTGCTAGACTATAGTCTATGAGAACAGATAGACTACTAATTCACTCCCTACTGAGGCTATTCTTGGAAATGAGACATCACACTTTAGAGGTGAGGTAGTCACCTCAAGGGGGGAAACCCAGTGACCCTAGGGGGAAATGAGATGGAAAATGAGATGTATGGATGGATGCCCCTAAAGTTAAATTATAAATGGTAGGGGGAAATTGGAAAAGATTCTTGGGAAAGGTTTATGGTTGCCAATGCTTTGAGTAATCTTCCAAGAGTGAGTACCTGCCCGAGACACAAGGAAAACCAAGTATATGATATAAAATGTTAGGTGGACAAGAAATTTAATATTTTTGTCCCTAATTGAAGAAATAATCAGTGATATATATCAGCATATAAAAGATAACAAGGACTGCAAAATAAGTGCTAAAAATCTAGTTAAGTAAGGAAGAGACAAGCTACTAAAGACTAGTTTAACTCAACAATGATAGAGAAAGAATTTAGCACAAAAGAAAGGTTGCAACAAAAATCTTACTGCAATGATATTTATCAGCCTTATGGCTGTAGAAAACCAAGCCTTATAACAAAAGAGTCAGCCAATGAAAATCACTTCCAACTAGCTCAAAAAGTGTGCTAGGGTTAGTAGTTTGTTAGGGAAAAGTTGTAGCCAATTCTTAGGGTTAGTTTAGGACTTATCTAGGGTTAGATGGTTATATTTATGCAACCCTAATGGTTGTAGGTTATTTTTTTAACAACAACAAGTTATAGTCGGTGAAAGAGGATGCCTCAATGAGGCAAGATAGCCTAGGGCTTAAGGAACAATGTCCCAATGAGAGAACTTCAAAACAACAACTTTCCACATTTACCAATGCAACATTTTGTTTCTCCAATGCAATGAATAATGCCTTTGATTATGGGTTAATGGGGTCAAAAGAAAAGAGCTAGAGATTCTACCTCCTTGCAGACATAAATCCTCTTATTCCCCAAAGCAAGTAACCTAGCTAAGGTTTAAAACTAAGGGGTGTATGTCCTTATACTTCCTTGGCAAACCCTTGCAAACAAAAATTCTATGCTTAGAAGTATGATGAAGCTAAAGTAGGGGTGTATGCACTTATACTCCCTACCTAGCCTTAGCAAAATCAACCTTGAGCTTGAATTACAAATGATAACAACAAGTAATAATCCTTACCAATACAATAGCAACAAGATAAAGCATAAGATTCCAAGATAAACCACCACAATAGCAAGAGAATGACCTCCAAGAGCTAGTGCATCATCATTATAAACTCCATAACCAAAAAGACACCATATCATAGAAAAAGATAGAAAAGACTCCTCAAGGGTATTGAAAATTTCAATTATCTACTTCTCACAATGGGAGAGTTATGATTACCATGAGGCTCTCAAGGCCTTTTTACAATAAAGAGGAGTTTCAAAACCCCTAAACATCCAAAAACCTAACCCTAGGAGATGAAGCGCCAAAAGTCATGTGGGCCCCGTTTGGGTAAGTCAGTACATCAACTTCTCAGGGTTGTAACTTTTGCATACGATCTCCGTTTTAGGCGTATGATAGCCCATTGGAAATATCTATCCGAGGAATACAACAGTTGCATGCAACATATCCCAAAAAACGTCGTTTAGGGCCTCAAAATGGCTCCAAAAGTTCAGGACCTGAAAAATTGCTAAAAATAGTAAATTATCAAAATTGCTAGAAAGCTGTTTTGAGCCAGCTGGAAAAGGTGGGTGGCCACCGATATACACCTGGATCAATCCTCCATCCTTAGGAAGCAATGGTATCCATTGCGTTGAGTTACTCCATCAGATGAGGAAATTTCTGCTGAATTTGGCCTCGAGTGAGCCACTTGCCTTGGTGTAGGAGATGCCCTGCTTTGACGACTCGATAAAGTTGGATCCTTTGTTGTCGAGTGCCCTTGATTTGTGTGTCCAAAATCTGATCATTGGATGCCTATTGTATGCATTCGAGGTTGAGCTCTGTTGGTGTCAGTTGTTCTGCTACGTCTGAGGTGTCCAATAATGGTGGGAAATAAGGCCGAAGGAGGTCCATGTTGAACACTGGGTGCAGGCCAAGGAAAGGAGGAATGTTGAGCACAAAAGTATTATCCCCCACAGCCTTGGTGATGGTTTACAGCCCATAATGAAGTGGGTGAAGCTTCCGATGGGGTCCTATAAGGCATTATTTCTGTAAGTGCAAACAAAATTTGTCGCCCACCTGAAACTTGTGTGGAACCCAATGTTGATCATGGCGCTGCTTGTACTTGTCATTGGACTTCTATAGGATATCCTGAACCTATTGGTGGTTATGTTGGATCCTCTCAATGAACCGGGTGGCTTTGTCAGCCTCAGTTGGAGCAGGAGAGGAGTTGGTCGAGGTAACCACAAGGGGAAGTGCAACATCTATGGGACCCAATGGTTGGAATCCCAATCCCACCTGAAAGGGGCTGTGGCCAGTTGAGCTATGCAGGGCTCGGTTGTAGCTATGAAGAACATAGGGAAGACTCTCATCCCATGTGTGAGGGTTCTTGGAATTATACATGCGTAGGATATGCACGATCATTTGATTTACGACCTCAGTTTGGTCATCTGTCTGGGGGTGGAAGGCCGTGGATTTGGTGAGCTTGGTGTCCAGCAGTGACCAGAGGCTCGACCAGAATGTGTTGAGAAACCGACTTTCCCGATCTGAGACAATGGTTTGTGGGATTCCAAAATGTACCCAGACTCATTCAAAGAATATCTTGGCAGTGGCTTCTGTTGTGATTCTCTTCTTGCGAGCAACCATAATCACCATCTTAGAAAAGCAATCGACAACCACAAAAACATAGTCATTTCCCTGCTTGGTGGATGGGAGACCCAACATGTAGTCCATTGAGATGGATTCCCATGGTCTATCAAGAGTAGTAAGAGGGGTGTACATGCCCTGTTTCTTAGTGGTTGGTTTGGTAATAGTGTAGGTAGTGCAAGACCTGATATACTTGCTGACCTCCTGTCGAACTTTTGGCCAGTAGAAATGTTTTTGTAGCATTTCCATTGTCTTTTCGACACCGAAGTGTCCTGCCACCCAACTATAGTGGGTTTCCTAGATCAGCTTCACTCGCTCACTTGAGGGAACACATATATGGCCCAGACAACACAACAACCCATCCTGAAGATGGAAATTATCGACAATTGCCTTTGTACCCAACATTTGGTAGGTGGTGGCGAAGTCCGGGTCTGTCTCATAGAGTTGGGGCCATCCAGAGGTCTCATGGCTGCATGAGTCTAGCACTGTGGTGAGTGCCGCGACTGGTGGTCTGCTGAGGAAATTCAACGATGCATTTGGTGCTTCCTATTTTATACTTGATGTTGAGGTGGAATTGCTACAAGTATGTGGACCACTTTTGATGGCGGTCATTCTGCAATTTTCCTTATGTTTGCATGAATTGCAATGGCTTATGATCAATGTGGATGACTTTCTCCCTCCCAAGAATGTAATGTCTCCACTGGTGGTAGGCTTGCACAATGGAGTACATTTCTTTGTTGTAAGTAGGGTACTTATGGACAACATCTGATAGTGTCGCACTATGATAGGCCACAAGGTGGCCATGCTGCATGAGAATGACACCCGCAACATAGTCTGAAGCATCAGTCTCAATCTCAAAGGGCTGTTGTAGGTCTGGTAGTGAAAGTACTGGGTATGAACACAAGCGCTGCCTCAAATCATCGAACGCTTTTTGTTGGGGCCGACCCCACGCAAATTTTGCCTTACCACCACCCCTGGTTATTTGGCTAAGGGCCCATGCAATATGGGAGAATCCCAACACAAACCTGCGATAGAAATTGGAAAGGCCCAAGAAGCTCGGAAGCTTAGTGAGTGTGGCTGGGGCTGGCCAGTAACGGATGACTTGGATCTTGGCTGGATCCACATGTACGCCATGTTGATCAATGATGTAACCTAGGTAATGGACCTTGTCCATGCTGAAGGAGCATTTTTCCAAGTTGGCGTATAGCTTGTGCTGTCGTAGGGTGTGCAAAACCTGCTGAATATGATGCAAGTGTTCGGACCAAGTCTTGCTGTAAATGAGAATGTCATCAAGATACACCACTACAAAAGTATTGGTGAATGGTCGCAGTATATCATCCATCATCCTCATGAAAGTGGCTGGAACGTTTG
>SNQJ01S0151265.1:16708-39817 GCA_010110895.2 Picea sitchensis
TGAAAAACTTCTTTCAGTGATATTGTTCAGAATTCTATTCTTCTTCATTTTCTGTACTTGTGAGTTGAATGTCATGTTAATTTCCTGGTTTACTTAATGATTGATGACTATTATCTTATCTCTACATTAGTAAACTGAGATCACAAAGCTTCTGCTGGTTATTTTCAACCTTTCACATGTGTTTTCAATATATGTGATGATGTTGGCATAATTAACATTTTCCATACACCTATATTTTGCAAGCCATCTGATCAATAGCTCTTGAAGGCCTTATCTTGTCTAAATATATTCAAATTATGTTTGAGTGAGGAAATGAGTGTGTGAATTATTCATCTTTGATCCAATCTTCAATACATTATTGAGCATTCTGATTAAGTTACCAGGCTCTCTTGATCTACAACATGAAGAGATTCCTTGAGTGATAACATGCCCTTGGCATCCAACCTGTCGGATTCAAGCCCAATGAAAGCCCAAGCTAGGATTATTCTTCCAAAACTGTCCACTAGATACGTCATGCAAAGACAAATAAGCACACCCTCCAAGGATCTCAAGTCAAAATATCATGGTGAGTAAATCAAATCAATAAATGAGGAAGAAGGATGATTATGATGAGGAAGAAGGATTTGTTGTTTCAAATATGTTTCAAAATCATATTGCTGATGATTATATGCATAAATCTTCATCTCTGCCATTAAGATTTTATCCCGATGTTCCCATATTTGACAAATATAGTGACGGTGAGGAAGATTTTAAAGTTTATGAAGGCTTGTTGACTAATGGAATATCCTCTAGTTCTACTTTTCAGCAAGAAGAAGATCATCAATGTAATTATTCTATGATTGATGATAGTTATGAGTTTGTTGTTCAAAATCCAATGAAAATCTTTTTAGTTTTGATATATCTTTTAAAGAGATCATTGTTGGGGAGAGTAATCAATAGTTCTATTATGATATATCTTTTAAGACTCATCCTTCATTTGATAATTATGGAGACAATGATGTAGAAGATAATGAACACATCTCTTCTTTTCTCTTAGAAATTGTCAGTTGTAATGGGCCACCACATCATAGTAATGGATCTGAGTCACAGGGATATAGAAAAGGGGAAAACATACATGAGCAGTCTATGATTTTGAATCTATATGATGGTGACCACGGTTTTGAATATCCTATGGCAACCTTGAGTCTCATCTCTCAGATTCTCTTAAGTTTTCAGATTTTATCATATCACTTACATTTGTTAGTGAGTATGATCTCCTAAAAGAGTTTTTATGGTCATTATTATATTCTAATCAGTGGCATAAAAATAATCCTTTCAGTCATGAGTTCACTTGTATGGCTTCATTGGAAGCACGATTTCACTTGATCAACAAGTAGTACAATTGATTAGAGTAGGAGTCTACATGAACAAGCTCAATAGTTGAGCATTGGTTTTCAGTTTTCAATGAATAAGCAGAGTTTTTTTTTCAGTATATCAGGGTATGATAGAAGCGAATATCAAATATTGAAGGTTTGCAGGGGATTGGTTGCACATGCCCGATGAATCCATAGCCCAATGGAAAAGGTGACTGGAGCTAGTAGGTTCTTGGAAACCTCACAGGAAAGTTTCCATCCCAGTTGGAGCTAGATGTTAGCTCCTAGAAAGCCAGCCTCTCAAGTTAGTCTTTTCACCCAAGTTTTTTCATGTCAGTTGTATTGGAAGGGTGACTAGTATTCTTCAAGGTTCACTTAGACACAAATCTAAATTTCACATAAGGAGAAAATAGAGTATCTATGTTTCATTTTTTTGGTAGTTTTGTTCAAAAGTGCTCGATTGAAGTGAAAAGGAAGGGAATGCCTTATTAGAAGGCTTGATGTTCAAGGACATGAAAATACACCATGTCAATTTTAGAAGATTGTAACAAGGATAAGTTTTGGTGATCTAACCTTCATCCAAATTTTCATAAATTTGGCTAATGAATGAATTTCTGTTTTGAGAGTGCTTAGAGACACAATAACATTAGCCATGATGACATACATATGATACATCAATCAGAATGCATATCATAACAAAGTATCAAGGAATTCATTAGTTGAAAACAAGACAATGCTCATTTGGAAAAATCCTAGTTTCATTAGGGATTATGTTGACTTCATCAAAATGGCTTGGATGATGGTTTATTCAGTTGGAGCAGCTACATTATGGATTATAATACATTGTATAATATTTTTCCAACCTTCAGAACCATTCCAAAGCATTGGATTTACTCGAAATCATCAAATTTCAAATTCAGAAGAGTTGGTAGCACAAAGCTTGTTTTTGCAGTGTAATGCGCTACCAACTTGCTGTAGATGGCAATTTTCACAAATTTTGGTCAAAAGGTCAAAATTAGACTTGGAAAGAGGATTTTTTGGTTAAGGTGGCCACATATAAGATCATCCCCCATCAAATCATGAAGGCGACATTTTTTTTCCTCAATGGAAACATTCTAGGGATCAAATCCTTGATATTAGGAATATGACTAGATTTTGGAAAGCTGTGTTTTCCTGTTTTAGTCATCTTTTTTGGAGATAGATTTTGATGAGATGGAAATGTATTTTTGGAAAGTGAGAGAGGTTTTTCACAATCACGATCTACTCTTCAAAAAAATATCTCATTTTTCTAATATCTGTTAGGATTTGGGAGATATGGGTGAATCTTTGAGAGGAATGTTTCCAGAAATTGTATACTTTGTTTTTGCTAGCCACCTCACAAATTCAGATTTGTGTTGGATATATTCAACAAACCAAAGACAGGTGAAGAGGTTATGAGATCCATCTATTTTGGATCTATATGAGCATGTAATATCTATATAAAGAGGACCAAATGGAGGAGCTAAGGGTTAAAGATTGAAGACTTTTAGACACTCTATATTGTAAAAACCTTGATATATATTTTGGATTGAAAAACTTCTTTCAGTGATATTGTTCAAACTTCTATTCTTCTTCATTTTTATGTACTTGTGAGTTGAATGTCATGTTAATTTCCTGGTTTACTTAATGATTGATTACTGTCATCTTATCTCTACATTGGTAAACTGAGATCACAAAGCTTTTGTTGGTTATTTTCAACCTTTCACATGTGTTTTCAATATATGTGATGATGTTGGCATAATTAACATTTTCCATACACCTATATTTTGCAAAACCTCATATCAATAGCTCTTGAAGGCCTTATCTTGTCTAAATATATTCAAATTATGTTTGAGTGAGGAAATGAGTGTGTGAATTATTCATCTTTGATCCAATATTCAATACATTATTGAGCATTCTGATTAAGTTACAAATGCGGATCTACAACATGAAGAGACTCCTTGAGTGATAACATGCCCTTGGCATCCAACCAGTTCAATCCCAATGGCCAAGCTGGGATTATTCTTCCAAAACTTTCCACTAGATAGGTCATGCAAAGACAAATAAGCACACCCCTCCAAGGATCTCAAGTCAAAATATCATGGTGAGTATATCAAAATCAATAAATGAGCCACCTAGAATGTGCATCAAAGATTACCAGGTCAAAAACTAAGTTCTCAAACACATTATGAAACTTGACAAGATTTGGTATGGGAGGGTAAACAAGGTGTCCTATTGGGTAGATCTTTCCCTAGGTGAAGGAGTGTTTCCCATGTGTTCCATCTCTAATCCATGTGAAGTATATGAAGTGGTTATGGATCAAGACTCATTAGTATTAAGGGTTCATGACATACAAGGGGTTGTAGTGTCTCATTCATAGGTGCCTTTATAGAGGGTGTGCAACATGGTTTGAAATGCACAAAACATCTCTTTTACATTTTGTTTCTTTCATGTTTCCAAGGAACACGTTGAAGGCCATTGTCTTGGTGTGGTGTCTATATAATGACAATTTCACTCACAAATACCTTGTGGAAATGAGAGATTTGGCAGTGAGACCCCTTTCTCTTGGTTATATAATTGAGAGCCAGTACCTTGGCTTGGTGGCGGAATGATGGTAATGTCATATCGGTAGATACCCATGATCATGATAGGACAAATCGTAATGAGACCTCCTATCCTCGAACTAACCCTCTAAGCATTCGCTATCATTTATTCTTATTGGGTCCCCTTTTTCTTCTGAGCATTTCATTGTTTCTCAAAAGAAATCCTGGGTGAAGGAAACATCTAGAAGGGTTTATATATATATATATATATATATATATATATATATATATGATTTATCTTTTTCAACAACAATCCCTCACGGGACTTTAGCCCATTCTTTCTCATGGAATGAGGGACAACCCTTCTTGGGTCAATACACTAAAATCGAGAGAACCCAGGGAAATGGGGGTTTAAGTGATGAAAATTTGTAAGGCCATGGTTGGGAATGGTACGATGGCTATTAAAGGGAGTTCTTAGTAGGAAACCCATCCCTGAGGAAGATAACTTACTAGGGCACAATGTCCCACCACCAAGGTGGGTGAAATGGGGAAAAGGCATAATGTTCAAGCATATGTCAAGAAATCTAAAATGGTATAAGATAAAAAATACTCAACATGCCTCAAATATTGAAGTGACACTCACCATAATGCGACTTGTACCTCATGGAGCAAGGCCATTGCCTTCCGGAAGCCAGCAAGTGTGGTAGATGCCATCTGCAATATATCGACCTTTGTGGTGGTGAAGAGGGGTCTCCAATGTGCAAGTGTACATTATTGGTCATGTAGTCTCAACACTCCATATCTACAACATGAGGCCCTCGGGGCGTGATATCCTTAGATTTATCCCACAAATAGAGGATCAATACCAATTGTTAGATACTAAGAGGGTGAATTACATTGTGAACAATTAAATTACTTTTATCCACAATATGCATTCTTTAACTTTATTAGCAGTGTATCATTGGTTTATCATTATTATTCAATATAAATTGTCATTATAAATCAACAATGCATAAGATCATCCACAAATACACAGTACACCTGTATTTTTTTTTACGTGGAAACCAAATGGGAGAAAACCACATAATTATTTTCTTATGTCGGAAGAAACACATTCATGAGGAAGCACCAACTTCCCAATTCTCCAACACCAGCTGGAGGCTCCACCCCCTATTTATAGTTTCCAACCTGAAGGAAGATACAGCTCCTTGAATTTACCGGCTACAAGGCGGAGGAGGCTCCAACCCCCTAGTTTATAGGCTCCAACTGAGGCTCAACTCATGTGATTCCATACGACACCAATTGAGAACAACCTTTCTTACCACTGTCCGCCACCACAGGGGAAATAAGTGTATACCAACTATCACTGCCACAATCACTGCCCTTTGTCAACGTCATTGTCATTGTCATTGTCACTACCACTATCATATCAACCTATCATCGATCAGCCTGTCCAACCTATCATTGTCACCATCAACCTATACCCTAGGGCATCAGCATTGTTACCACAATCTATCACGAAAACCGTTATTATCAGCCATGCACCAACATGTACCAAAACCCGATGTGGATCAACCATGCACCAACACACGTATGTGTACCTGTCATCAACCATGTACGTGTTATCAGCTGTGACACCAACATATGGATCAATGTATAAAACAAAACCTAAAGCATGCATCATCATCAACCAAGATCATATACCAAGTATATGCCTCCGGTGTTGATATCCTGATATATTAATCTCTAGTAATGTGAACCATGTAATGTATACAATGTACCAAGGATATGTCTATCCATGAAACACGTCTAATGAACTATCACATCAACCATTTATCAAACCCTCACTATTATGCAGCCTAAACTTGTACCAATATCTTCAATGATACATCTCAACCAAACTACTTTAAAACATGTACGTGACTGCGAGATGTACCTCAACAAATTACCCAATAATGTATACCAAGTACAAACAACAAATGCACCAATAATGTGCCTTTGTAGGTCTACCTCATACAACATATACCATACAACCAATAGTATCAAGGCCATCTACCCAACCTCACATGACCATACCTCAGGAAAAGCAATCCCTACCAAGATCCGAGTTCAAACAACTGTACACCATACATTTTACTTTTGTAGATGATTTTGTTGTACCTAAACACTATCAAATATGCATGTAGCCTCTTTCCAACTCCTACAACCTAATGTAAGAATCATCCTTCATATCTGACTTGTCCTCACGGAAAAAAATTGTTTGTCTCATGGGTCCTCGTGTGATAGGCTATAGGCAATGTTACTTGCCCAAAATCCCAAAGCAAGTGATATAATATTGGCGTAACAAGGGTGACCTATCACTGTCACCTTAATAGAAACCCTCTTACGTTCAGAAGGTAGGAGGTTTACCCCAAGGGAGGTGTCCCTAGTGACCTAAAGGGGTTGGGTAAGCTAAGGATAAGAGGATAAAATTACCCCCTCCCTTTGATGGCCGGAAGTCAAAGGTGTCACAAGGTTTACTTCGAGGAGGAATGAAGAAAATGAAGATGTTGAAGTGTACCTTCCCAAAACAAAACAATAGAGCAAATATATGGCATTATCATGTAGAAATATTATAGTAAAGCTTCACAAGACAAAAAACCAAGTGAAATTATGCTAGCTAATATAAAATCGCATTGAAATGAAAGTTTAGAACAACAAAACATATTTTGTAACAACTGCCAAAACCTCAAAATTTCTTGAAAAGATAGTGAAAAGGTAGAATTTACGAAGCAAAATGATAATCAAATGTCATAACAAGTTTTGAAGTGCTTATCTAGATTTCAAAGTGAATTATGTAGATTTTTTTTTGCATTTAGATGGTTGTAACCCAAACATTTATAACAACAATAAAGTTAGTGATCTAGGCTAAATTAATGTTAGATTCAATTAGTAATAGCTTAAGAGAATAATATTTAGGTGTTTGATCAACCTTCCAACAAAGAAAGAAAGACAAAGAGACTGGCATGTAGGGGTTTATGGAGTCAATTATATCAACACATGAACTTTGAGAGATAACAATGATTATACTTGTCTAGAAGATAACAAGGTAGAAGCTTGAGGAGTATCACCTTAAGTCCTCAAGTACCAAGCCCTTAAGAGAAGGTTCAACTAAGGTGTAGTGACTTCTAGGCCCTAGCAATTTCTTCTATCCTTAGACTCTTGAAATATATTTATTGCAACAAGACTGAATAGAAGCTACAAAGTGCTAGCACTTTAGGGCTCTATAACTTTGTCTAGACAAGATCTTCTTAGCAAAACTAGCAAAATAAAGATCAAGAAAGAAGCACCTTATGTTTCTTACTCCCAAGGTTTTTAAGCAAGTAATTTCATAAATGTAAATATGAAAAATTAAACATACCATAAACATTTATCTTGAAATGAAAATCCTTGGTTACTTACTTCACCAAGAATGACCTAGCATAAAAACCTTAGATTTGCCAAAATTTCACCAAGAAATGATCCAAACTTTATCCAAAATAGCCTCCAAGCAATTGTTCCTTGGTAATTTCAGCCAATAAGCCATTTAGGGTGAAAATTTCAGTCCCCCACTCTCCCGAGTGATATTTATGATGAAAAATGAATGTCATTTTTTACGTATTTATACCAAAATCTGTCCTAAAATTAAATTTGTTTTAAAAATCTGAGGGCTGACCTCAACAATTGTGCCTTTAATTTACAAATTAAATAAATTTACAAAAAATAAACCTAAGCGAGGGTGATGTCATCCCCTTCTAGGGTGATGTTTGGGTCTCCTCGAGGGGACATTAGGCTGCAAGGAACAGGAGCTAGGCCTCCAAAGAGGCCTCCCAATATTTCATCCCACCACGTGCTACCATCATCTTCCAAAGGAACCACACTTGCCACCCTAGACTGGGGATGACGTCTCATACTCCAAAGGGTAGTGTCCTATTGCATGGAGGGAAAAATCCTCCTCCCTAGGCCTGCTAGAGTGCCTCCAAAGGAAAATATCTCTTCTTATATCACGCAAGCTAGTCATCATTGTCATTCCCCAAATCCGATGTCTCAACATCCATCCCTAGTCTTCAAGCCCTCATGGAGGTCGAAAATGGTCATCTGTAGATACATGTCCAGCCAATGTCTTGCAAAGACAAATGAGTGCATCTCAGAGCATCCATGAGTCATGAGTATCATAGCCAGTAAATCACATCCAATAATCAAACCACTTGAAAATGTGCATCAAACCCCCTAAACCAAACAAATTCTCAAACACGTTATACAACTTGCCAAATTTACAGGTTGGGAAAGGTCCAAGGATTTCCTATTGGGTTAATCCCCCCTTAATTCTAGGGTGTTTCGAGGTGGAGTCTAGTCCGAGTCATGTAAGTGTATGAAGTGGCATGGGGTGCATGTGATAGCAGGGAAATGTAAGGAGTCTTGTGTGGGAACCTTTATTGGAGGGTGAGTTGCACCTTGCCATGAATGCAATTGTTTCCTATCCATTCATTTACATTTATTCTTTCTAAGATTTCTTTATTTTGATATTTTTCTTTTGTGCTTTAAGGTAATAGTTGAGAGACCTTGTCACGGCTTGGTGACCAGAGGTGACAGTGTCGTCCACAAAACATTTCACAGAAACAAGAAGGATGGCTTGTGATGAGACCCCTTTTTTCTTGATTATGAAACCAAGAGCCACTACCTTGGCAGTGACCAAATAGGTGTAATGTCATCTGCTTCACATGTTCATGGTCATAATAGAGTTGGCTCATGATGAGACCTATCCATCCAACCTAACATCTTAGATTATGCGTGTTATTTTGTGGGTCCCTTTTCTTACTAAGAATATTTTAATTTCTTTCACCGAGGATCCCTGGTAGAAGCATCTCGAAGGTTTCAAAATTGATTTTAACTCTTTCCAACTAACTTTTTTCCCTCTATTCCCTTAGCCCTTCTTCCCATGAAATTGGGTACAATCCCTTCCTAGTATAACATATCCCAATGCCCAAAAGACAAGGATATGGAAGGAATAAATATGGAAAGTGGGTAAGTATGGAGGAATGGATAATAAATCTTCAAATTTCCACCTAGTAGCAAGCCATCCTAAAGGAAAATCAACTTTGAGACGCGATGTCACCCTTGTTATCCACAATTTTGGTCATTGAGATGATGTCATGATGATGGAAATCAAGCTCTTCACTAAGGACATTTTCACGAGAAAAGTTACACTTAATACGCTTCCAGAAATCACATTTTAAAAGAGAGTTCGCCGGGTTGCCTATATACTTGCCATTGAGAATGCACGATTCACTTGAGGCTACAATGCTTCTAGGTGAAAGAAGTTCACACCTGTACTCTAGGGTGTAGACATGTTCTTAAATAGGAAAAAGATAAAAATCTTCGAACCTTCTAGAAGGAATCTTCTAGAAGGATGAGTTAACTTGAATGGTTGTTCAGAATCTGGCATTCCAGAATCTTCAGGATCATTTCCTATCAAGTAACTAATCTATCTTCTCCTATATATTGGGGAGATTGCTCATGGAAAAGGTTAAAAAAACTAGCAAAGTTAGTTGAATTAGTACAAGGCTGTATGGGTGATGCTACAGCAGTAGAGACAACAACAAGGTCATCAAATGTGGTTGATTTTCTTCATGCATGAGCAAGGGTGTGTTATTAATGAGCTAGGAGACATCGAAAGGAGACCTACAACATCAAAGAATTTCCGGTTATGAGTTTCACTTTCAATTAATTCAATGCAGTAATATGTGCCCTTTCCATAAAGATGATGTCACTTTATTACATAACTCCTTGATTATATGTATAGACTAGCTGTGAATATATTAATCTGCCTTTAATCCGATTGGTTCGTTATGTTGTGATCTGAGCAGTTGCAAGAGCAGTGGAACTAAGTTTGGAACAACGAGACATAAGAAGGGGAGTGTTCATAAGGTATGTCCATAATCCTTATCTCTTAGTTCATTCAATAGACTAGATCTAGGGAAAGTGTATTATTACGTCTGTTTTTGTTCTAGATCCGGTGGATCTAGGGAGATGGGATTGTGTCCTTTTGCAGTTGATCCACGAAACAAATTAAGCGACTCCATTGGGAACTATCCCTTTTTCTTTATGATTTTTGAATTTTTGTGGCCATTTGATCTATTTGCCTTTTTCTCTTGATTTGTCGATCTCTAAGTCCTGGGATATCTGAGAGACCACAGGTCTATAAGCCGGTTTGAATTTTGCTTGCTTTTCAAAATTATCATTATTTTCAGGGATTCATTACTCTGTCCATTGACAGCCTACAAGAACTAGGAAATTTTGCAATCTGCATATATATTCCAGTTCGAACAATTAAGCACTTGCATCCTGATGGCTTCTTGAGAACACACTATCTTCTTTCATGCTTGTGTTCCACACCGGCCTATGAACATATTTTTGAAATTTTTGGATTGAAGTTTTGACTTTGTCAATTGCTCATATATGTTCATTTACACCTTGCAGCTTCTTGGATCATTGGTTACATATCTTTTGCTTTAGTTTTCTTGCTTGAACTAATCTAGGGTTTCTAGGTTTTGCTTGCCTTTAGCAGCTTGACTTTCATTTCTTGGCTCCTTTTGGCATTTTCATTCTCTCTGATTTACAGGTTGGGGTGTGTCAAGTGGCCCCAAGAACCAGTGATTAGTTGAGAGTTGAGTATTTGGTGTTTCTCGTTTGATTGTTGGCATTCCAAAGGGACAATTTTCATTTGCATTGAGGAACTCCTTGGTTTTGTTTTGTTTTACTTTTCGTTGAAAGTTTTAGTTGGAGTTGTCATTGTTTGATGAGTTGTTGACAATTTGATTTTTCTTTTCTCATTAATCGAGTTCTTCTTGGAGAAGTGAACAACAAGTTTTTCTTTCAAGATATTGTTTTTCTTTGTTGAAAACATTGAAAATCAAAGTTATGAGTTATTGAAGTACTTTTTCTAGGTTTTTGCTTGCCTTTGTAGCTTGACTTTCATTTCTTGGCTCTTTTTGGCATTTTCATTCTCTCTGATTTCTGGAGTTGAGTGTGTCAAGCTGGCTAAGAACCAGTGATTGGTTGAGAGTTGAGTATTTGGTGTTTCTCGTTTGATTGTTAGTTCGAAAGGACAATTTTCATTTGCATTGAGGAACTCCTTGGTTTGTTTTTGTTTTTACTTTCGTTGAAAGTTTTAGTTGGGTTGTCATTGTTTGATTGTTGACAATTTGATTTTCTTTTCTCATTAATCAGAGTTCTTCTTGGAAAGTGAACAACAAGTTTTCTTTCAAGATCTTGTTTTTCTTTGTTGAAAACATTGAAAATCAAAGTTATGAGTTATTGAAGTACTTGAAAAAGACATATAAAGATTGCTCATTGATAAATGATTGTTTGTATTGGTATGTGAAAGGAAATTGAGCATTGCATTTGCATTGTAGTATTGAGATTGATTCGGAAAATTTTCTCTCTCTCCCATA
This sequence comes from Picea sitchensis, assembly GCA_010110895.2. NCBI lineage: Eukaryota > Viridiplantae > Streptophyta > Pinopsida > Pinales > Pinaceae > Picea > Picea sitchensis. The sequence continues at coordinate 28,094 of SNQJ01S0151265.1, forward strand.
ACTAGGATTCATGGAATGAAAAGAATCATTTTTCATCATTATCCTTGCATTATTTGGGTCCGAGTCATACATCATGAGTTTCACTTCCGTTACCTTTGAGTAAACCACAGCCTTTAAAAACATTGCGTAATATTAAAATTGATCTAGTAACTCTTTTCTAGGGCTCTTTTACACCAACATTTAGCTAGGCTAGTACTTTGGAGTAGGAAGAGAGACACACTCTCCAAAACCTCAAAAACACACAATAGTATCTTGAGTTAGGAATTCTCAAAATTCCATTGTGTATATTGTCACAGAGAGGCCTTCTAACACAAGGATCTGACATTGGAGTGCATTGGTGTTGGTAGAGTTACTAACTTCTGCTTTGTTGACATCGGTGTAGAGATTACGTAGCATTGCGGGGATCACTCCGAGGTATACCCACAATTAGTGGAAAGCCTTGAGTTGGTTTCGGGCTTGATACCACTGCCCTTGTGTGTGGATCCGGCCCGGTGGCTGTTTTCCCCAGGCAATAACATTGTTGTTGGTGACCTTAGTGGTCCATCTCTGGGTTCTTACCCATGGTGTTGTGGAGAAATCTTCCGCGATTTTTGGAATGCGGCGTTGATCAAACTCCTTTCGGGGCTCAACGGAAGTGCCGATTATGTGGAGCTTGAACCGGTAAGTCTGATGGCGAATCGTCAATGCTTTCACCAAGCCATACCTTCTTTCGTCTACGTTGATTTAGCGATGTTGGATTTCATCACCAACTGGTAACTGATATTAAGGATTATTGTTGCTTGGTGATTTAGCTGGAACACATTTTACTAGAATCTTTGTTTTTTGTAGTTGACCATAGGATTTTTTCGTTAGAGTTTGTGCCATTTTGTTCTCCTGACGTTCCGCATCAAGGATACAGGTTTGTCCGGAACATCGGAAGCTTCTGACCTTTGCATCACGAAGCAGCTTACGATGGTACCCACAGAGGACTCTCTCGTTGGTGAAATTCCTTGTTACTCTACCACCGTGGACGCCGTGGCGTCCCGAAGAGTTTTTACCACCTCCGAGTAGTCGCGATACTCTTGCTGATTTTCGAATAACTCATTCTATAGAGGACTGTCGCGACCTGCGTCATGGTGACATTTGTTTGACGGTCGTCATAAACTATTGTTACATCTCACGAATCAACCCGGCTGGGCCTTCTCGCGGTGTAGTAGACCAAGATCCTTTACTGATGGTGATTTCGGCGAGTCATCTTTGTTTGATCTGAATCAACCCTTTTGTTTTACGAAATCCAGCCCTCATTGTCTTCTGAACCGGAAAGCATAGAATACCGCTTATCGTTTTTTCTCCCTCAGAGATGGCCCATCTAAACATTATCGAGTGTCCAGGGGATTCCTCGACTTCTCTTCCCTATCAATACCCACGACCACTGAGGAGTCAATCCGGTTACCCGGTTACCGTAAGCAGATCCTTTGTTGAATGTTTCCCATCAACACCCCTGGCTTCAGTACGGTTCTCGAGGGTGGTCCTCGACTCACTGGGCATCTCTTTCCTGGTTTCATTCTGACACTCCCTCTGTTTCCTCATGGCAATCCTAATACTGTTAGCACTATCCCGATTGTTGCACCAAATTTGCACATTCATGTTGGTGGGCCGGTGTAGCCGCGTTTCCTTTTCTTTTCGGTTTAACCACGGTTCCTTCGGTTGGTACACAAATTCACGGGTGGAACTATACCCTCTGGTAAGGGGACCCAACCCTCCCTTGGACAAAACGCCTCACGGAGTTGGCTGAAGTATTGTAGCAGTTTCTGAAACATCCCTCTTTGGGGCAAGCAGGTCCCTCATGAGCTGACTATATCGGGTGCTGACTAATCCTATTTGGGGTTAGGGACAAAACTGCAAGCACCAGTTGCCAAACTCAAGGTTACAATCAGCGGGGCTGCTACCCTATCCGATACCAGAACCAACCGAGGGCTTCCCTCTAAGGACGGTCGCTTATGCTCCTGCGAGGTACGTAGATGGGGCTTCCACCCAAAGCTCATCGGTATCCGCAAATGGCTTGGCGGTTACTTGTACTGGCACTACCTTGGATTGCCATATTTATTCGGATCTAAGCAGTCTTATTCATCACTCTCCCCGATAACGCTATTCTTGCTAAGATCCATTGGATATTAGAAGGAGCCGATGGTAAATGAGGACTAACAATCATGTCAAAAGCGACTTTTCATTTATGGTGTTGATCCAACTCATTGATGGATGAAGCTCCCATTAGGATCAAATCTTTCAGCAGACCCTTACCGGTTAAATTTCGCGAAGTGGTACGATTGAGTTGCCACGAGTTTCTTTCTGTTCAACACCTTAACTTTATGGCTTTTCTCACCGCTACCGATTGCGATTAGTTGCGATCGCGGGGTAGGATCTTGACCTCTTTAAACAAGCGAAGTACTCACATCTCGGACCATATACATGAGTGGACAAGGAGACGACGTCTCATCAAACTTGGGCACCTCTTGTCCGATTCTTGTTTAAGATGGTTTCTGAAATCTTTATTGAATGAAGTGGAAAAAGGAACATCGCTATGGGTGGTGTTGTTATAGAAAGCGAATTCTCGAATCGCTCCGGTATCTTGATCTCGTTTATTCATGGCAGAACAATTTACGCCTCTTCTGATTTGCCTCGTCCACCGAGTAGCACCCAGCACTTCCTACGCTCCGGTACTTCACATGCGGTGATGGTGTGGTTGGTACTACTCATACCCACTCATATTCCATTTCAACTATAACCCAAAATCCAATTCTTCTAATGTTCAGAAGTGTAAGATCTCCTACTCTCCTGCGGTAAAACCTGCAGAGTGAATGACTGTTCAATCGATGAAATAGGTAAGAACAAATCCAGAAGGAGGCGAGAATTAGAAGTAAAACAATAATCGAGATAGACAAATAAATCCCCTCTGATTTGAAGACGGGATAAAGCGTAAACCAGCTACCCATACCTTATCATGGTGGCGATCACTACATGAGAGGATTGGCAAGGGCGATGTAGGGTTAACAAAGTTCCTTCAAAGGGGACAGAAACCCTCTATCTTGCGGTTTGTCTCAGCCCTTCTATCTCAACAGAGGCTTAGTTAGTCATCCGCGACCAACCCTCGATCTAAATCTTATGTTTGATGTGCCTTTGGTGATTCCAAAATGTCATTTCCTTACCCATTAGAGCTAAGACTATACTCCTTCTAAAGGAAGGTTGGCGATTTACCTCGATGCGGGTACAACCTCTCCCGCCAACTCCACCCAAAGCCGGTCCTCACTAAATACTGAAGGAGACCGGGGCCTCAAAGGCATGATGTCGACCACCTGAAGGTGTCATTAAGAAATCGGCATTCCATCCTCATGCCCGCGTCATTCAAGACTCTGCAGGCATTAGAAGATGCAGCGAAACACCTTCGTGATATGCGCCCTTGAAGTCCATGATCTTGTCTGCGGAGAAGGGACTGTTGAAGAAGCTATAGTGGAATTGATCCACGGATCTGGTGATAGTCTTTGACTCGGAAGACCATATTCCAAGGTTACCCCTTCAACTCGCATTTCAAATACAAAGTTGTTGTAGAATAAGAGCATTTGTGAGATTTATTAGATAAAGGGGCCTCATTGTCATGTCACTTGTTGGAAAGCCAGCGAAACTCTCCCGTTAAACGAATCACCGTACTGCAGGCAGCTAGCGACTATGGTTTAAACCATCACGATTGTTCTTCAGAGTAGTTCCATTACTCGAGAAGGTAGGTATCGAGGGTTGGTAGATTTTGATACTCAGATTATAATCTTCATGAGTGCGTAGTTAGATTGACTCTGCTCGTGATGTTATGTCAGCCACTGTTTAGATGTTGTATGATTTCCTCATCTGGGAAAAGTGGTTATGGTTGATCAACTTGCCTTCTTTAATCGCTGATACTGTAGCGGCAGCGTGTCGTTCATTGCTAAAACCCCACCGGGTCACGAGAATGTTGGAGTCGGTCTTTTTAAAAGATTCCTCGTTAATGGGTACTTTCCCATACCACCGCCACTAGATATTCCGCATTTTGTCCTTTGCATCTATTAATATGATCTCCACTGCACCTCACGAACTTCCTGTGTCACGCCGATATGGATAGTCGATCTTGGAGATCTTGTTCGTTTCGGCAACGTTATGACTTTGAGTCCGGTTGAGTCCGCTTAACAAGCTATTCAATCGACAACCCTTACTAATTCTTCTTTTGACGAGTTGTCTACTGATCCTTTCCATGTCATCTTCCCACTGACGATATAATTTCATCATGGAAGACACCTCCGGGGACGATGGGCATCATCGTTCCATCTTTTTTCAGGTCGCGGACGTCTTGAGGAATTATCGGTGATTTTCGACTCCGTCGGTAGTTGTTATTGTTTTCACGGTTCCCCAATCTACGAGATGTGTTAGCGAAGGAACCTCGATAACATTTCTCCATGATACCGATGATATTCGGTTAAATCTGGGATAGTGAGAATGTTCTTATTGGAGCTTCGTGTTCTCCGAAGAAATTGTCACTTATACTTCCTTGTTTAAAAGAATTTCATGATATCTTTGCTTGGAGTTACGAAGATGCGAATTGAACCTGCTATCATTGTTCATGAAATTAAGATACCGGGGCTAAACCCGATCCGATGTTGTCCTGTCCATCCCCGTAAAGCGGCAACCATTAAACTTGAAGTTGAAAAACTTCTTAAAAGTCGATTTTATTATTTATCGTAGCAATGTGAAATTAGGTTCCAATAATAAAAGCGATAAAGGAATTGGTAGTATTCGTGTTTGTATTGATTATCGGGATATCAACAAAGCTTGTCAAAAAGGAAAATTTCCAACCCCTTCCAGATTGACGGGGATAAATTCGATGGTATCGGTGAAATCTTTATAATGGATGGATTTCGGCTATAATCAAATCATTATAAATCACGAGGATGACATAAAATAGTTTATTTGTCCTTGGGGCACTTTTCCCTACCGAAAACTTCCCTTCGATTACGAGCTAGCGAATTACGTTCCAATGTGCTGTGTCTTACGCATTTCACGATATCGAGCATATCGTTCAACCCTATTTAGACGATTTATTGACTCACTCTTCGTCCGAATTGATCGCCTAATCATCTCTGAGCCATTTTCGTTTGTTTTCGTTTCTATCGCATTCGCTTGGATCCTCATAAATGTGTCTTTGCATAGAATCGTGATCTCCTTGCTTTCGTTGTTTTCATCGCCCAGGATGGGGTAGATCCTATCAGAATTAGACAATTCTTAATCCTCCTCCTTCTTCTTTCGCCGATTCTAAATTTCTGAGGGAAAGCAAACTTTTCTTCATCGCTTCATCACGGATGCGAGATTACTCGAGGGTTTTACCGTCTTCTAAAAAGAGCGGTTGAGTTTTATGCGGGATAAAGGTTGCTAACAAAGCGCCTTTGAAGCAAAGTTGTCCCTCGCAGAAGAATCTCCTCGCCGTTCCCTCAGGTTATATTCGAGATTACTTTCTTTTATGCGGCGCTTAAATTATACTATCGGCATGGTCCTCGTTCAAGGATGATAACCACGATGAACATGTATCTATTACTTGAGTAGAAGTTTATCATCCCCGGAAATCAAGTACCAACATGTTGAAAAGCTGGCCGTGGCTGCTGTCCAAGCAGTCCAAAGTTTCCGTCATTATATTCTGCCCAGGAAGACTCTTGTGATTTCGCATTTTAACCACATGCAACATATATTGACCGTCAATTGCTGGGGGGAAATTACTCCAAGTGGATTGTCATTCTCCGGGAGTTCGACTTGGAATTGATGGAGTACCGCGTCGAAGGAAATCCCTAGTTTATTTGAGTTAATTTGTGATTTTCCCCACGCTGCCCGCGGAAAAAGTAGCGGTTGATTAGATTACGGCTTAGTCGCACCCTTATCACGATCTTACGATGATTTTCCGCTGCTTTATACATGGAGAATGTAGAAGTTGATTCGTTACCCAACGAATCATTTTTTCCTTATCAGTACTGACGATGTTTGGTACAGATATATCATTATATATCTCAAACTCAAACTTTTAGGCTGCTTTGTCTAGTCGCGAGAATGGCCGCGTAAATCAGTTATCAAGCGCGTCATTATATTATCCTTGGCGATATTCTTTACCATCGAGGCATTGAATATGTCTTTCGACGTTGTTTGGTGCGGTAGGGATGAAAGATTTTGAATGGCTACCATTGAGCATGTGGTGGTCATATGTCACGGTATCTCGCCCATAAAATCTGCGTGCAGGTTACTTTTTGGCCTTCCTTGTTCAAGGGCTGCATTACTGATGTTCATAAGTGTCATACCTTGGAACCCTATAATCGAGAAGATTCGGTGCATCCGCATCTACGCTAATCACCGTGGTCTCGGTAGGTCTTTTTACCTGGCTAAATGGGCGTGGATTTCATGACATATCACCTCACTTTCGGTAGGAGGGCATGGATTTATATTAATGTATTGATTATTTTACTAAATTGGCCGAGGCGTCACGGAGCATTCGACAATCTTTTAGGGAAGGCTAGCGACATTATTTCTTTTCAACCATGTCATCGCTCATTTCGGTGTTCCTCAGGGCTATCATTACCCGATCGTGATCATTTTAAAATAATATGATATACGAACTACGAATTTGTGTCTTCGTCATGATAGCTCAACGCGCTATTATCCCGCAGGGCTAATGGCTAGATTGAATCCATTAATAAAGTTCTCATCACTATGATTAAGCGGATGATAGGAATCCATAAAACCAGCCGGCACCGATGTTTTTTGACATTGTGGGCATATCCGGACGTTGTTAAATCGCTTTCTGAGTTCGCCTTTTGATTAGTTTATGGCATAGAAGCCGTGCGCCAATAAAGAATGAAATACCATATTTGGAAGCTAGTTGTGGAGACTCTTACCTAATACCTCGCTAGAAGGAAGGCGTCTGGTATGTTGATCACGGTCGATGGGGCTAGATGATGGCCTTCTCTTGTAATAGAAGCCGGAAAAAGCGTGTTGAAAGTACGATTATGACAAGCATAATGTCGAAGCCGTCTTTTAAGAAGGCGATCTTGTTCTTCTATGAACAAGATAAAGATAATCTTAAGGCTGGGAAATTCGAACCAATGGCATGGGCCTTACATTATTAGCAAAGTTTTGGAAAAAGGAGCATATGAGCTAGTGGATTATGATGATGGGGTACCTTTGAGTAGACGAGAATAGGTTGTATAAGAAGTACTATGCATGAGTCATTTGTCGTGATGCCCAACATTTTATGCTTATCATCTTTGGTGTTTGTAGTGTGTTACTTTAGTTTTGCTTTTGGCGTTATCTGGTCTACGCCCTTACGTAACGTTGTGTTTGATTGCCAGATGTCGGATATTATTTACCTTATATTGGCCGCCGGCGGTGCTAGCCGTAGTTCTCAGAACTTAGCTTCTGCTGCTTTGGAAATCTATGCCCCAACAAACAGACTTATATCTTTACGAGGTGTATGTCTCGGTCGAGCAACCAACAACATGTGAGTATGGCGTCGTTATTGAGTTATTGGTTGATGCTATCTCTCTTGGAATTCATCGGTTGGTTGTGCGACTTGACTAGCATAGCGGTAGTGCTTTCTGACTAAGTAATGTCTACTCTATTAGAAGTACTACTTTATTAAGAGTATTTGTGGATTTGCCTCTTGGAACGACATTTGATTATATTGAATATGCTTACATTCAGAAGGATGTAATACATTAACATATGCTTTAGCTAATTATGTATTAGACCGAATTATTTAAATCACTTATAGATCAAACACATTAAAATGTACAGTGTAAAAGTAAGCCGGTAGAACCCACGTATATATATATATATATATATATAGCGATCAAAAATTTTGTTACAAAATATGTACGAATAAAATATATCAAAATTGAGCTCATAGCCTCTACATCATGATGACATCAAGGATGATGTTCCGATAGCACACTAATGTCTAGCAACTCTACAGACAAGCGACCTGACTGAACTCTGCAGTGTGGCGCTGATCATCAGTGCAATCTCCTCGAGGAGGCATATCACGGAGCGTCACGCCATCGGACCCTCTAAATTTCTGCTCCATTTGTCGAGATAGTCCTCGTACGTCTTGTGGGCTGCTCTGTACCTCTCCTTGCGGCAGATAGGAAGCTGCTGATGAGTTTGTATGAGATAGCGTCTATGTTATCAACAAAATTTGGTGTTAGTCTTGGGTAAAACTATAAAAAAAACATTTAAATATGTTAAAATACAAAACATTTAAAAAGATAAAATTGGTGTGGTTCTTACCGAGGTCTCCTTTATGCATCCTACGGTGGTGCAAGATCTGGATCTCTACGAAATCCGGCCCGTGAGCATAGTCGTCCACCATCGACATCAGTGCGTAACGGTCAGAAAGAAAACATTGTCATGTTGACAATGGGACCGCCATGTCGGACGTAAAGCGCATTTACTGCCCATTAACGTCCTCTCTGGATCTCACGGGACGGGAAGATCCCCTTTCGACCTATAGGCGAATCAGGGACTCTCTCGAAGAAGGACACTAACGAAGGAGACCCATAACCAAACTACCCGGACCTCCTCGCTGGACCCGAGTCAAAACTGTTTCTTGATATTGTGTAAAACTGCATCAGCCCAGTTTAATACCTGGGGCTCAGTACACTCGGTGGCGTACTGGAAATAGCTTTGCCGAGCCATATGTGGAGCAACACTTCCGCACCATTAGAACAATGGTAAAGAAGGGAAATGATGCGAGAGAGTCAAATCGGTCACTCTCCAAATTGCCACTTTTTCTTTTTATGATTACCGATACCGAACTACAGTCTTGGTTACAATATTGCTCATTTTTAGACCCACATACGCTCTACAGGACAAACTACAATAGGATCGCGTCACGGATAACCCGGTCAAGAAATAATATCCTCAATATCAATTAATTGATGTATGAGCTCCCATGATTGAACACGGTAGTCGGATCCCATTCGGTTCGTATTCAACAATCCAGACGCGGGCTCTCTCATGCAGGGATCGCGAGGAAATACTTTAAGAGACGCAGTATCTTAGTGTAGCAATGGTTGGAGGATGGTTTTCCGCATTATCATTATCCTCCTCGTGCTCTCATTCCCACCACTCTAAAACCATGATTGTGGCTAGCAACCCGCATAAAAACAACACACAAACATCTTGAGTGATCTTATTCATGAGAGAAATATTGATGATATTTAAGCGTTATGTAAAATTTTGGATTTTCCTTTGTTCGCGGTGACACCTTACTTTGATCTGGAACTTCTCACGGTGTCCCATGGCCCTTTGTGAGGTAGATCATTCTCGCAAGCCCTGTATGCGCCATCTGCGAGAATGCTCCCACGCGCATAAGGTTCAAAAATTGACTTAAAACTTGATTTTTAACCAATAAAACATAATTTTTGAACCATGAAAGATGAAGGATGAAGCACTGCAAAATATCGGCCCGGCGACTTGCGCCGAATAGTCTCCCATAACTCCACGGAATTCGACACAGATAGGGTAAATGGGGGTTTTTTGGCACTCAAAGGGGTAAAATGTGAAAATGGTATAGTAAATTTTGTTTTTTTTTTTTTTTTTTTTTTTTTTTTTTTTTTTTTTTATTTCATTATTTTGCCTAGTTAACCCTAATCACTAATGTAAAGATGAGTGAAATGATTGATAGGTGCAACTATGGATGATTATGGGCAGAATTTTTACTTGGTGTGGTGTGATTGTCTTGTTTGTTATGGTTTTGACACGCGAAACATCAAAACCTCAAAGCGCCTTTTAATCCGTTCTTAAGCCTGCGAAAGAACGTAGAACATGATCGGCGTTGTTTTATCTCTTTTGGGATTATTTGTGGTTATGCGAAAAAGGAACCCCTGGAGTTAACTTTAAGCTATTTTGAGGACTCTCTAAAGCATGAAAGATTGCATAGGGGATCTTGCTATTTTCAACTTCGTTAAAAAGTATTTGAGGATACCGTCCTTGAAGCGGTAGTTTTAACCTTTTGGGTCTCGTTGGATAATAGAAAAAGGAAGCGGAAAATTCTCTTTTTAGAATGTTTTCAAACTCTATAATCTTGAAACCCCTCCGAGTTTACTATCTCTGGAATCATTAAACAAATAGAACTGGACAGTAATGGGAACGAAGCACTCCTTCCTAGGGTTCCTTAAGTATGCTCTGAGGGACTCGTCGAAAGGATGAGCTTACATCAACAAGCATATGTACGATCCTCTTCAAAACTAGCACGGTAAAAATAAAGAGGTACTTGCCAGTAGTGGGGGAAAATTTGGGAAAGGGATATGTTTCATCGTTGAGTTGATTGGCAATAAGTGTCTTGAACATGACACCCCCATTCATCATTTGAAGCCTGTTTGGGAAATCCATTTTTCTCAATTCAATAACAAAGGTCTTTCCATGTGTTGTCTTTGAGTCAATGCTGCCAAATCTTTGGTCGTGTCATTCATATGTTCAAAAGGCGATCCCGTCTGAAGCCTCTATTTGAATCGACCATCTGCAGTTTTCCATTCATTACGGTAATGAGCCTTCCTTGTGTCCAAAGTCCAATTGCCACATACTCTGTTTCACTTTCAAACTCGCTTACTCATTTCGTGTCAGCGATGGGGGATACATCAAAACCCTCATGTGACGAGTTTTTCTGTCGGACTTGACACATTATGGGAATCAAGGCTTGAAATTATTATTACCTTGGAGCTTGCATGCCTCAATGGCAGGATTTCCCTCGCTTTCGACAATGGGTTACATCATTGGCCCTTGATCAAAAGATTCCATTGGTTGTTAGAACATCAACTCATTTATTCATATTCAATGTATTGTACTATTGTAGCAAGTCATTGACATCAATGGTGATTTCCCTGTACTGATAGCGGTATACATCAATGACCCGGTAATCCAAGTGGTTTCTACCATATTCCCAACTTCAACACATATAATCCACATGGCTAGATTCGTACTTTGGGTGATGAGATTAGAATACGGATATTGTCTTTGTAATCGAGGTTGCGATAGATATGTTTAATTTCGCGACACATAGATCCAGCGTGTATGTTTAAGTGGCTATGTCGTCTGTAATCCAGGTTGCGATGGAGTATGTATAATTTGCGACACATAGATCCACTGTGTATGTTTCGTGGCTATGTCGTCTTGATTTAAAATTTGTCGCATAGATCCACAATGTATTCAAGTGTCTATGCTATATAGTGACGGCATGGATCCACAGTGTATGATTGGTGGCCATGACCTTTGTTTATGATGTCATCAATCTATGATCTGAGTATGGGAATGCCTACCTCAGAAGGGATACATATGATATTCTGTTGATGCTTGGATGTTTGCAGGTCTCTGATTAGATATACTCTTGGTTCTTGACACACACATGTAGCTTACAAAGTCTATCGACTGTCACTGATTCCACTCTCAGACTTTGGGGGGCATTCTGTTATCCACAATTTTGGTCATTGTGATGATGTCATGATGATGTTATGATGATATAAAATCAATCTCTTCACTAAGAACACTTTCCTGAGAAAAGTTACATTTGTCTTCTTCCAGAAATCATGCTTTTAAAGGATGTTCGCAGGCTACCTGTATATCTACCTGCGAGAATGTCTGATTCTCGCAGGCTGCTTTAAGCTGGGCTGCGAACCTCTCGCATTGTAACTA
>SNQJ01S0151267.1:10774-23108 GCA_010110895.2 Picea sitchensis
GCCAGCCTATTAGGTCCATGGGTACCTAGCAATATGACATTGCCACCAGCTGGTTACCACGCCAGGGCAGTGACTCTTGGTTGCATGGCCAAGGGAAAGGGGGGTCTCATCACGGGCCAGCCTTCTCATCTTTGTGAAAGTACTTGTGGGTAACGTTGTCAGCTCTGGTCACCATGCCAAGGCAGTGTCCCCTGATTATCTCTTGAACAAAAAAAGCAAAAAAAGAATAAAAGAATAAAAAGAATAAAGGCAAGAATGGGCTTGGAAAGAATACATCCATGACAGGTACAGCTCGCCTTCTACAAAGGCACCCACAGGTAACACTTTTTGTATCCTTGGCCTTCACTGCATCCACATGCTTGGACATCCCCTAACCACATCACCCACTTACACGGCTTGGATGAGGTCTTTCCGGGAACTTTCCTTTTCCTGTGGACACTAGCCCAATAGGATGCCTTTCCCTTTTCTCCAGACTTGTATTGCAGGCTTGTGTAATGTCTTTGAGCTGTTAACTGATATATTAGGGATTTTATGCATATGTTTAATAATATTGATGATGAGATGTGATTAACATTGCTATGATCCCTGTGACTGATGATCCCATGGAGGGAATAGCCTTTGATGTGCAGGACCAAGCTTAATGGACAGGTACCATTTGGAACGGTACACATGGGGAGATGATCAGTTCAGACCCCCATGGGGCTGAAGAGCCCACCAGATGGATGTTGAGACCCCATCAGGGGGAAAAGATAGGGCAGAGGTTGATTAGAGACTTTGCACCGGAGAAGAAGAGGACGTACCACCAGAGGCACCCCGACACAGCTAGACCTAGGGGGATTGACCCATTTTTAGTGGGACGTTGGCTCTAGATGGCCTAGGACGTCACCATGAGGCTTATGATGTCATCATGAGCGTGTTGGCAGATGGATAGGGAAGTTGCCACGTGTGGCAGCTTGAAGAAGCCCAAAAGAGGCTAACGTCTTGCTTCAGGAGGCTACACTTGCCCTAATAAGGGCTAACGTCACCCTAGAAAGGGGTGACGTCTTACCTTTTGCTTGATTAGGGTTTTAGTTCGACAATTTAATGTAAAAATAGTATGATATGATTTTCGCACCCCTGCGCGGGTTTATAATGTAATAGGTCTACATGGATCATGTTAGGTCAGTTTCCTTAGGGTTTCTTCTTTAGGAGAGTTCCTTTCACTGAGTGTTTTTATCCTCAGGAGGTTAATGTGGCTTAACCAGCCGGGTTAATCTCCCTTGAGTTTTTCACTCCCACTAGCAATAAATCCTCCAAAGTGGTGAAAGGCGTTCTAATGAAGTCATACTTAGGTATCTAGTGTTTAGGAATGTTGTAAATGACCATGTAAGACAGCACGCGAAATTTCGCGGAATTCCATTAAGTCTAGCTAGGTTTTTTTTAAAGTTGGGAATTAATTAATTAATTCTGGGTAATTAATGTAAAACTTAGGTCCCGGGATTTTTGATAGGGATATTTGTACTCAAAAGAAGGATAATGAGACACCCTACACCCGTGGACCAAGTTTCAACTCAGTCGGACAAGTTTTGCTAGGTTTTTTGTCCACTTAGGAGATTTTTCGGAAAACGGCGATTTTAATTGCCAAACCCAGGACATGAGCAAATGTCAATTTTGTAATAATGAGTCAAGTAAGGTGAAGTAAAGTGTGAAGTTAATTAGAGGGGCCCCACCTAACCCATCCTAACCCTTTACCTACCCTTTACCCACTCATTTAATTAAATTTCAATTTAATTCCCACTTTGAAGGTTACGTACCCTTTCCCACTTTTTGGAAACTCACGTTTTAATTAGAGTGTGGTCCTTCTCTCCACTCATACGCCCCTCCCCTCCACATCATCCAAAACATGTGGACTCCCACACTCCAAGCAAAAGCCTTCTTCCACTACTCACGCTTTAACTCAAACTCCCTCACGCATCCCTCACTCAAACTTACGCTTTCCTAAATTAAACTCACGCTTTGTAAAGTGGAAACTCCAAATTAAAGAGGAATCTTACCTTGAGGCTTCACGTGGGTCTTCCCTTTGACCAATACATTTCCCATTGGGGGCCACCTCACCTCTCACTTGCATTTTCTTACCAAATTCGTATCTCCTCAAAAGCTCACGCATTCTTTTGAGAACTCACGCTTTACTTTGTGTTATGCTAGCTTAGAGCCCGTGGTGGCTTAGATTAGATCTTTATTTTCCGTTGCATGCAAGTTTCAGTTTCTTTAATCTTTATCTTACACATGCGCATACTAACACCAGTTTCATAAGGGCATAAAGTAATCATCTTTTACAATTCCGCAAGTTACTTTCAATTCTTACACTTCATATATGCGATCTCATAATCTAAGAACTTAATCATTAATTCCGGTTTTGGGTCCCCAAGGCCCTTTCCGGAAATTAAAATTTTAACTTGCAATCTATTGGTTCAAAGGATTCAGCCTTCATTTTCACAGTTTTCAGTTTCACAAAGCCATTTCAGTTCTTGATATTTACATGCAATGATTCCAAATTAAGAACTTATTTTGCAACTTCATTGTTTAAAGGCATCAGCCTTCTTATCTTTCAATTTTTAGTACTTTGGCAACTTTATTTGAGCAAGCTACAAGCACTCAAACATACATCGCAATACTTAGCTCATAGATCTAAAATAAACTAATTAGACTTAATAGGATACCATAACTCACCATCTTCGCCATTTAAAACGGGGTCGGAGGAAGGCAACGGAAGGTGCTAGGCCGGGGACGGTCTCACGATGCGCGCGTCCTTTCCAAGAGTACTCTGATCTTAGGACTGACCTGTGAAGCTAGGGTAGGCCTCGTTGCCTCACTTCTTGAGCATCCAGCAGTCACTTGGTAACTGGGGGAGGAGAGTTTTGGGGTTGACACCTAAATAGGGCTAAAATTAATCTCACACTTAATCACTTAACTCAATCCTCAATCTACAGCATCTGCAATATACTTTCACACTTGCAAGCAATTGATCTCATATTTACACTTATATGCAAGTTATCTTTTCTATGTTGTATATTAAATATCTAAGTGGTTATATCTTTGTCATCTGCAACATACTTTACATTTTCAAGCTTTTTCATCTATCTCGTGTTCTTGATCGGTGGTGTGATCCTTCAAGAAGTGCGCATCCATCTGGAGGCATTCTCTTGACCGGGTCTTGAGTGCTTTGCGTCTTTGGCCATTGATAAGCAGTCCAACGGAATTCTATCTGTTGTGAGAATGCTTGGCTTGGTGTGCTGATGATCTCTCATCTTTGAATATCTTCTTTTCCTGTACATTTCAAGCACTTGTCAATATCTTGTATCTATTGTATCTAGGTTAGCCTTAATCTGTATATCTTAGGCTTTCTTTCTTTATCTTGTATCTAATCTAGTTTAGCTTGTATATCTTAGATATTCTTTTGTATCTAGTCTGTATTTGATATTGTTGTAATTTCGTAAACTTGTAATTATCTTATAACGAACATCCCCTTAACTTAGTTGACCCCTTGCCCAATCTTAGGCACTAGTCATAGTTTCCCTAGGAAAAGGTCTGACTCTCATACTTAGATAGTTGCATCTTGGATTTGTTGTTTAACATCATAGGCTAGATTCCCCCTAATCTTTTAACTAAATAAAACCAAATCCTAGAACATTTAAACGTTCATATCATCTAGTAACTAGAGTCTACCCCCCTTGGCTTCCCTAGGAGTTAGCCTAAACGGAAGAGGTTCAATTCAAAGTGACAGCGTGGACTTTGAACCTAGGCATTGTGCCTCCGAGAAAACACTAAGTGAGTAGGACTTAGCTCACGTTTGCAAGTGTGTATAAGGACGGCAACATCTTTGGCGCCGTTGCCGGGGATAAGTCATTTATCCTTGGTCAAAACGACTTAACTTATTCTTTTAGAACGAAACAATACAACCTTTAGTCCCTATATTCTTTTGAACTTGCATTGGTTGATTTCGTGTGAATCTTTTCCAAGTGGCGACTCCATTGAACATATCTGTCAAGTACACTGCAAGGAGCAATCCTTGTTGGCTGCTTGAAATTCTTGGAGAAGAAGCACTCACTGATATTCATTTCTTGTTCCAGCTTAATAATCTAACTTTTGCTTTCCTTCTTGTTTTAATTTGTGTGATGCGCTTGTTTGTTGATAAACCTGGTCATCTGGCGACTCCACTTTAAAAAATAATTTGACAAAGTATTCTTCAAGAAGGAACTCACGGCTTGTTGGGTTTCATCCTTGAATTTGAAAAAGTTTGTGGATGAAGTTGGCATGTTTCCCTTTTTGTGGATCCTTAGTAATCTTTTGGGTCCCAGATTTTTTCTTTTTCAATGAGCGACCTCACGAAACCTTTTGATTTTTCAGAAATAATTGGTTATCCTAATGATATACCTGAAGATGTTGTTGACAATGTGATTGAATTTCATAATGGTGGTGATGCTTGTGCTCATGTCGAGGCCTTTCGGAAATTAATTGATGGTTGGTATGATCCACCTATCCATGAGGATGCTCTTATGAGATTGTTTTCCTGGACTCTTTTGGAGGGTCAGGGAAGCGCTTGTGATTGGTTTCTTCTTCATGAAGATAAATCGATCAAGACCATACGGGATTTTCTGCATGACTTTTTGGAAAGATTTGGGGATGATCAGGATGAAATTTACATTGAATTGATTGGTGATTTTATGGAAAAATGGAGGAGGAAGAATCTTCCAGATATAAAAACAACCATTTCAGATGTAGAGATTGATTCTCCACCTGATCCCATTGAGGAGATTAAAGAGATCATTTTGAACATGTAGTTGTCCCATGAAGAAAAATGTGAAGCCATGAATGAACAGTTTATGGACATAGAAGATCAAATTGAAATTTTGGAAGCTAATTTCACAGAGACGTATGTTGAATATCCGAACCCCCATGAACTTGAGCCTGACTAGCATTTTCTGTCCTTCTTCCTCATTCTTTCACGTTCCGTTTTGGATATATAACATACTTAGATAGGTCATTTAATCAAATATTAAATTTTGGTTTACTTATGTACGAAATTTCTGCCTAAAAACAAAAATTTCATAACATTTTTGAGTGTGTTGCAGCACAAATCAACAAGCAATAGCTTGTTGATTGTTGTAGATTCTCGCCAGGACAAGAGGGCATGCTGCCCAATTTCAGGCACAACACACCCTCAAACAACTCCTCTCATTGTGGTAAAAGTTTATCTTCTTCTTCTCTATTCTAAATCGTTGTAAGGCAAGCCCAAAGGAGTTGTATCCAAGCGGCTTGCCTTCCTTTCCTTCAGTCTTTACTTTGCAAGTTTAGATTAGTTTTATTTTCTGTCTTTCCTTGCTTAGTTTAGCTAGATTAGCAGTGATTTCTAATGCATGCTTAAAACTAAAAGAATCTAGAGTAGATCTCACACTTAACATATGCTAGCTAAGAGCCCGTGGTGGCTTAGATTAGATCTTTATTTTCTGTTGCATGCAAGTTTCAGCTTCTCTAATCTTTATCTTACACATGCACATGCTAACACCAGTTTCATAAAGGCATAAAGTAATCATCTTTGACAATTCCTCAAGTTACTTTCAGTTCTTACACTTCATATATGTGATCTCATAATCTAAGAACTTAATCATTAATTCCGGTTTTGGGTCCCCAAAGCCCTTTCCGGAAATTAAAATTTTAACTTGCAATCTATTGGTTCAAAGGCTTCAGCCTTCATTTTCACAGTTTTCAGTTTCACAAAGCAATTTCAGTTCTTGATATTTACATGCAATGATTCCAACTTAAGAACTTATTTTGCAACTTCATTGTTTAAAGGCATCAGTCTTCTTATCTTTCAATTTTCAGTACTTTGGCAACTTTATTTGAGCAAGCTACAAGCACTCAAACATACATCGCAATACTTAGCTAACAGATATAAAATAAACTAATTAGACTTAATAGGACACCATAACTCACCATCTTCACCATTTAAAACGGGGTCGGAGGAAGGCAACGGAAGGTGCTAGGCCGGGGACAGTCTCACGACGCGCGGCATCCTTTCCAGGAGTACTCTGATCTTAGGGCTGACCTGTGAATCTAGGGTAGGCCTCATTGCCTCACTTCTTGAGCATCCAGCAGTCACTTGGTAACTGGGGGAGGAGAGTTTTTGGGCTGACACCTAGATAGGGATAAAATTAATCTCACACTTAATCACTTAACTTAATCCTCAATCTACAGTATCTGCAATATACTTTCACACTTGCAAGCAACTGATCTCATATTTACACTTATATGCAAGTTATCTTTTCTGTGTTGTAGATTAAATATCTAAGTGGTTATATATTTGTCATCTGGAACATACTTTACATTTTCAATCTTTTTCATCTATCTCGTGTTCTTGATCGGTGGTGTGATCCTTCAAGAAGTGCGCGTCCATCTGGAGGCATTCTCTTGACCGTGTCTTGAGTGCTTTACGTCTTTGGCCATCGATAAGCAATCCAACGGAATTCTATCTGTTGTGAGAATGCTTGGCTTGATGTTTTGATGATCTCTCATCTTTGAATATCTTCTTTTCCTGCACATTTCAAACACTTGTTAATATCTTGTATCTATTGTATCTAGGTTAGCCTTAATCTGTATATCTTAGGCTTTCTTTTTGTATCTTGTATCTAATCTAGTTTAGCTTGTATATCTTAGATATTCTTTTGTATCTAGTCTGTATTTGATATTGTTGTAATTTCGTAAACTTGTAATTATCTTATAACGAACATCCCCTTAACTTAGCTGACTCCTTGCCCAATCTTAGGCACTAGTCTTAGTTTCCCTAGGAAAAGGTCTGACTCTCATACTTAGATAGTTTCATCTTGCATTTGTTGTTTGACATCATAGGCTAGATTCCCCCTGACCTTTTAACTAAATAAAACCAACTCCTAGAACATTTAAACGTTAATTTCATCTAGTAACTAGGGTCTACCCCCCTTGGTTTCCCTAGGAGTTAGCCTAGATGGAAGAGGTTCAAGTCAAAGTGACAGCGTGGACTTTGAACCTAGGCATTGTGCCTCCGACGACACACTAAGTGAGTAGGACTTAGCTCATGTTTGCAAGTGTGTATAAGGACAACAATAGGGTCAACTAAAGTTACAAAGAGATTAGACTTTACAAATGATTACAATTAGATACAAAAGAATTACTTTACAAAACAATTGAATTAGATACAAGTAAATGAAACAACTATCTATACAAAAGAATACAAAGAATACTAAATATGCAACAACAATATACAACTATTAACAAATGAATTAGGCAAATACTAACTTGAAGCTAACTTGACTCATTTGTGCAGGGAAGGAAAAGATTACTCAAAGAAGATCACCACAACACAACAAGCCAACAACCCAAACAATGAAGTGCCTCCACAATATGTGCAACTTCAAGGGGTCGTCTTCAATGGCATTTAACACAACTACAAAACCAAACAAGAAGTGTCTCCACAAGATGCGCAACTTAAATGGGTGAGCAAAGACAAAAGAAAGATCAACAAAAGAGCCTTCAATGGGCAAGTGCGCAACCTCAAAGGACTAAAGAGAAAGCAAGTAAAATCCTCCATGGGCAAAAGATGCGCAACTACTAGTTAATCATCCACAATGCTCAATAAAATCGCATGTAAAGTAACTTAAAGTGAATTGATTCAATAAATTAAAAAGCATAAACCATGAAATAGATAATAAAATTAAACCAAGGTTGAATTAGATAAGTTTTAGGATTGATTAAGTTGATTAATTTAAAGTGTGAATCCTAAAACTATGTGACTTCTCTAGAAATCTCCCCGCTTATACCAAAAATACTGTTGGGTACTCAAGAAGTGAGACAAACAAGCCCACACCCTAGCTCCACAGGTCAATCCGGGAACAAAAGTACTCCACAAGGAGGACACCTTGTGCCGTGAAACCATCCCTAATCTAGCACCCCCTGCTTCTTCCTTAGGTTTATTTTTTGATGGAAAAGTTGAGACAGTTAAAGGTGCTCTAATTAACTAGATAGATTGAAATCCTATGGATCTAAGGTAAATTGAGTCATAAGAATTATTGAGTTAAGTTGGGTTAAGTGCTTGCAAGTAAAGTAAAGTAAATTGCTTAAACTTGAAAGAGATTAAGTGATTGAACTTGAAAGCAAAGTAAGTACTTGGAAATAAAAGAATTGCTAAAAAAAAAACACAAGTAAGTTACTATGCCTCCATGGCTTAAGCAATGAAATGAAAAGAGCTTATAAGATATAAGGATATCACATGAAACACAAGCACTAGAAGCAATAAACCACCACTAAATTCATAGCCTTACGATATAGGATGGTTGGCTTGGCCAAACTCTTTCCTAGGTGTAGGCAAACAATAAAGAATAAAAGAACTTGAAAGGAAACTAATCCTAGCCACACAACCTTGTCTTAAGAACAAGTGGGGAAAACTATAAATTAAAAGCAATGTTGAAAATAAAACTAATTAACTAGTCTTACGATATAGGATGGTTGGCTTGGCCAAAATCTTTCGTAGGTGTAGGCAAACTAGAAATTAAAAACACGGAAATTTTAATTTGCTTGAGAAATGCAAGCCCTAGAGACTCTCTAGTTGGGCTTGCTTACAACTTGAGAAAGGAGAAGAAGAAGGAGGTCTTAAATACCCTAGCTTGGGAGGTGTTTTCTTGACTTTAGATGGCCCCAAATCAATTGTTCCTCCCTGTTTTTGGTGAAAACCTGCAAAAAATCAACAAGCTAATGCTTGCTGGAAATGCTACACAAACACCAAATATCTTCATAAAAAAAATTTGTTAATGAAGACCAGAAATTTTTAACATGTAGGACAACATATATTATGTTGAAAGAGAGCTATTCAAGAGCATAAAAAGTACCCAAAGTGTTAGAGGAAATAGAAAGATAAGAACGGAAATTTTTAAGAGGAAAAGAAGTGGGTGAAGAGATAATTTTCAAATCTGAAATTATCCTTTCTCAACCCTTAGTAACCTGCAAGTATGAGAGACTAAGCTACAAGATAAGCAAAGGGGGTGAGTAGATCCAATGATATTAACAAAATACTTTTCTAAAACTAGGAAGCTACTACACATAAGATCTATGGCAATACTACAATAGATCTATCCAAGCAAAGTCACCCTACACTAAATCTATAAGAAAAACTCAACAAAACCAAATACAAGTGACCTCCAATGTAGATCCAAGACACCAAGAAGACTCTCAATGCCAATATTTCCTCCAAATATTTCTTTATTAGAAACCAAGCTTGAGCAAATACTTGCTACAAGCTTGAGAAAAGAAAGAGAGAGCAAGAAGAATGAGAGAGAAGACTGGGAGAGAATGGAGAGGAGAGGAGAGAAATGGGTAGAGTAACCTTGCACTGAGATAGATCATGTGTAAAATGAGGGAGGGGAGGCATTTATTTATACTTGGGAGCCAAGAGTTATCCCTCTTGGATAAGTTACAAGTGTCACACATCCAAGAGAAAAGACAAAGTCAAAGAAAAGTCACTTTTAGGGTTTTGGTAAATTAGGGTTTTAGTAAGTGAGTGAGGGGGGTAAGGTGTAAAGGGGGAAAACACATTTTCCTATGGTCAAACATTAAGTTAGACACCAAGGAGGGACAATTTAGGGTTTAGGTGGTTTTTTTCACTTAAACTTTTTAATTCCCACATGTCAATTAGCAAGGGAACACCACTTTAAGTTGTTGGCTAAGCAAGGGGGTATTTTAAGTGGAAAATTACTTTTCCAACTTAGGAAAAAGGTTAGGAAACCTGTCTCACTCTCTCTCGTGACTTTTTGCTCATTTTACAATTTTTGGCTTTTTTAATTTAGCCAATTATTTGTTGACTTTTGATTGACTTGGACTCCTCATGGACAATGACCTAGCAAAACTTGTCCAATTGATCTAAAACTTGGTACAAGGGTGTAGGGGGTCTCATTCAATTTCTTTTAAGTACAAATACCCTTATCAAAAATACCAAGGACCTAGTTTTTACATTTTTACATAAAAAATAATTAAAATTACCATTAAATGTGTAATTTTAAAAAATAAAAAAAAATAACTTAGACTCGACGGAATTCCACAAGACTCTGGGATATGTCTAGCATGGTCATTTACAATATTCTCAAATACTAGATACCATAGGGCTCGACCATTAGAACGCCTTTTACCAATTTGGAGCATTATTGTGGGAGTGAAAAACTCAAGGGAAATTAATAAGGTTGGTTAGGCCAGATTAATAACCTGAGGAAAAAAAACACTCGATGAAAGGGACTCCTCTAATGATAAATTCCTAGGCAACTAACCTAAACTATGATCCATGCAAACCCATTACATTATTATCCCATGCAGGGTAGTGGAAAATCCAATTACAAAAACACATGCTGAGATCAAAACTGCCTTGTAGAACCAATAAGTCTTCAAACTAGTAGCACCATCAGGTACATATCATCATGGCACATGGAGTTGACCCCCTAGTTGAAATAGGTGGTCAAAAAACCTTTTGTTACAGCCTTCTTTCATTTCTAGAGCCTAATGTTATCTTACTTGAACTAATCTAGTTGTTTCTAGTTTATCTCTTGCTCCTTCAACTAGACTCTTAGCAACTTGTTTGCAGCATTGTTTATCAATTTCATTGCTGATATAAATTGTTACTAATTGCTGCAATTAGGGAAACCAAGCTTAACTTGCTTTTCCATCATATACTTGGGGTTGTATTGTTGTTTTTCTTGTGTCTCGTGTAGGTACAATCAACATTTGCAAGGTCTACTACTTCTTGGAAACCCTTGGCTACCATCAAGACCTTATTCAAGCCCTTCTCCACACACAAAAACTTGAATATAGGGGCATTCATTCATACATCACACTTTCCATCTCATTCCCCCCTAGGGTCATCGGGATTCCCCCCTTGAGGTAGCCGCTTCACCTCTAAAGTGACGAGAACACCTATCTAAGGTGACAGTGGGTAGGTTCTCTCCTAATTGTCGCCATTAGGTGGTTGGGTCGGGATTTTCCCAACCTACAACTTGTGCGATAACAAGCTCTTCACAAGAGTGTTGAATCAATTGTTGAAAGAATGTACGCTTTCTCTTGGTGCCCTCTTGCATTGAGAGAGTTGATCATAAAGGGATATGCAAAGCCCGACCAAAACTACAAAAGTGGGGCAAGTATGAGAGTATCTACCCACTGTCACCTTAGATAGATACTCACCTCACTTTAGTGATTATGAAAATGACCACAAGGGAGGAATCTCATTGACCCTAGGGGGATTGAGATGGAAACTGAAGTGATGGAAGGTGAAACCCCTATAGGTCTTGTAAGGAAGTCGAAAAGGTCTTGGATAAGAGTCGTGTTGATAGGGGTAGGTTTCCAAAGTATAATCTACCTGCAAAAGAGTGTTATATCTACCTGAGACAAGACAAAATATAGATATACAAACCAGATAATCAAAGGGACAAGCAACTGAATCTTGTTGTCCTATATTGCAGTAGTAAACAAGAATATATATCAGCAAGTAAATGATAACAATGGCTGCAAAATATATCACCAAAAGTCAAGTAAATGATGCAAGAGACTAAGCTAGCAATTACTAATTTAACACTAGTGAAATAGAACAAGACTTTAGTGACAATAGAAGGTTGTTAGATGATTTTATCAACAAGTTATTATGACAACCAAGTGGCTGTAGCAAATGTTTGCTACAGAAGCAAAATCCAACCACCAAAATCAGCAAGCAAACCACCCAAAATATATCCAACGTCTAGTAGTTTAATTATAGTAGCTTTCAAGCAAATTTCAATGGTGGAATAGTGAGTAAAAGAAATAGTTTGAGTTTTGTTGCAACCCTAATGGTTGTAGCATAAATTTATAACAGAAGCACGAAATACTTAGCCAAGCTAGATGCCCTAGGGGCTCAAGCAAGTTAGTGGTGTTTTGGCATCTCTAGCAAGTTGTTGGGTTGTTGAGGGAGACGTTGGGCCTCCAAAGGCCATGTGTCACTGTTATCGCACAGTTTGTAGTTAGGCTAATAGATGGATGAAAAGAAGTCAAACTTGCGTAACTTAACCAATCCCACCCACTGTCACCTCGATCGGAAGTTTCTTTCTATTTAGGGAGGTAAGGCCCAAGGGAGACGTCCCCAGTGACCTGGGGTTTTGAGAAGGCAAAAGGCTTAAGAGATAAAAGATAATTTCCCCCTCACAAGTCACCACCTGATCAGAAAGTCCGGCTTATAGCCAATAAAGATAACCGAAAGTAGTAACCAAGAAGTATCCCTGCCCGAGAACAAAGCAACAATGAAACTACATGTGCAAGC
>SNQJ01S0151268.1:0-23108 GCA_010110895.2 Picea sitchensis
ACATGATACACCCGGACCTAGTGGAAGGAAAAGACCGAAGAGGTCCAAGACTTAAGCAGTGCCTCAGGAAAAACTGCTTCAGTATCACCTGACCGAGGGGGTGATGACGAATTAGAAGAGATAAATGGAAAAGAATCTGAACCAAAATAAGTCGAAGTAACACCACCTAGAGATGAGACCAATCCCCTGAAGAGTAGGAAGTTTTCTCCCCCGAAACCTTTTTTCCAGAAGAAATCCAGAGCCATCGTGACCAAGATGAAGACTGTACTCACTACCGATGATTTTGACTTCATCATAGTAGCTCTAAACAATGCCTGGCAAGAAATCATGGAGAAACAAGAATCCAAACATGAGGAAATGTATGACATAATTGAGGTGGAAATCCGAGGGGTACAACAAGCCCTTCAATCTAGTCACGCAGTGTCCACTGGAAGGTGCATTTGTAAGGCCAAAAGGCATGACCAAAAAATCATAATGGCCTTCATGATTTCAGAATGCTATTTTTAGGATATCTTCTTCCTTCATTCTGATATGATGATACCCTGAATGGAGATCCAATTTTTTGAAATAGATTTCTCCATGTAGTTCATATAACAATTCATCAATGATGGGAATGGGAAACTTATCTTTAATAGTGATCTTGTTGAGCTCTCTATAATCTGGAAACATATGCCATGAGCTATGTTTCTTGAATACCATTACCACTGGTGTAGAGTAAGAACTTTGGCTAGGCCTAATAATGCCAACCTCTAACATTTCTTAAACCATCCGCTCAATTTCACTCTTCTGGGCGTAAGGGTATCTGTATGGCCTGGACTGTACTCACTACCGATGATTTTGACTTCATCATAGTAGCTCTAAACAATGCATGGCAAGAAATCATGGAGAAACAAAAATCCAAACATGAGGAAATGTATGACATAATTGAGGTGGAAATCCGAGGGGTACAACAAACACTTCAATCTAGTCACGCAGTGTCCACTGAAGGTGCATTTGTAAGGCCAAAAGGCAAGGACCAAAAATTCATAATGGCCTTCATGAGTTCGGAATGCTATTTTGGGATATATTATTCCTTCATTCTTGATATGATGATACCCTGAACGGAGATCCAATTTTTTGAAATAGATTTCTCCCATGTAGTTCATATATAACAATTCATCAATGACGGAATGGGAAACTTATCTTTAATAGTGATCTTGTTGAGCTCTCTATAATATGGACACATACGCCATGAGCTATCTTTCTTGAATAATTACTACCATTGGTGTAGAGTAAGAACTTTGACAAGGTCTAATAATGCCATCCCTCTAACATTTTTTAAACCATGCGCTCAATTTCACTCTTCAAGTGTAAGGGTATCTGTATGGCCCGATGTTAGGAGGAACACCCCTGTGAATTAGGGTGAATTTCATGATCATGATTTCGAGTGGGTGGAAGACCTTGGGGAATATCTTCAACACTTTTGGAATTTTATCAATGATCCTTTGGAGATCTTGAGGAATAGATGGCTAATATGTTTGAACATCCACGAGCATGGGCCAGAAATAACGCCTTGATGCCCTCTCTTTCAATAATTTTGTCACGCCACTAGAGCTTATCACCTTGCCTGGTTTCCATGTTATACCCCTTAACTCAATTTTTTTTCTTCCAATGAAAATTTCAAGAAAAGTTCTGAAAATTAAAAGCCATTGTTCCTGATGGCTTAGACCAGAACACACACATGATCTGTTTTGAGACTGATATTTAATGATAATTTATAGTTATGAGTACCCATGTAATCACTAGGGACTATTACCTTTTTCTTTGGATGTATCCTTCTCGATCTTGAGGGTTTGAGGAGTGCTAACTCCAACCAACGCATTACACGATATCGAGGGATTCAACTCTTTAGAATAAATTACTTCTACATTTTCATCTTGAGATGTTCTTGTTCTTGTTCTTCTTCCTCTTCACAATCTATGTAGAATAATTCTTCTCACCACACTTATGTCCCCACTGCACTTGCTATCACAATTAAAGCATACACCTTTTCTTTCCTCCAATTGTTGAGGTTTCAACCCTAAAGTTGAGGTGTTTTAGAAGAAGGAGCATTTGTTCTCTATAGATGTTAGGGATTGGTCCTCTAGTAGCCATAGCCATATTTTTACTTTCAACATTTATTACCACCTTAAATGTATTCTCCAATGATTTAGTTCCCAAAGGAGAACCTCATGTTGAATGTTATCCCTTAAAGTCTTCATGAATACATCAATCAAGTGCTCATCCTGAATATCGGTTACCTTTATATTCAATCTTTGAAGTTCTTAATGTGCTCGATAACTCCAACGCTTTTGCTTCAGATTTTATCAATCAGTCTAAAAAAGGTATTGCCCTTGTATCCTCATAGTGCTATCATTTCTTCCATGAAAATTGGTCCAAGTGACAAAGGATTTACAGAACAAAGCCATTGATACCATACAAATTGATTAGGTTCTAAATATAAGAAGCAATTTGTACCTTTGTATGTGGTACATTATGGAGATCAAAGAATTTCTCCATCCGGCATCCAGTGGATTGGGTCCTTGCCATCAAACTTCCCTCATAGATCTTAGGAACGTGGTTGGTCTCAAACCAAAGTTGGAGTTTCTCCATTCTTGATTCAATCTTCCCTTGTGTCCTCATCATGAATTTCATGGGATGCATTTTCACTTTCAGTGTCTTCTCTCTCACATTTAAATTTTCAATAATTTCCATGATCTCCCTTTTAAACCCTCCATCATCTCTCTTGTAGTTCATATTTTTTACTATCTCTTTGTAAATAATTCTATGTCCCTATCGCATTTCACCTTCATCAAGAGTCCAATTAGGATTGTATGGAGGCTTATGTGGTGTAGAATTTCCCTTTGGGTGGCAGGGCACAAGTATCACCTTTGAACCCTTGATTTTGAGGGGTGGTCTCGCTAGACAATCTTTCTTCGATGTATCCCAAGTTTCATCCCTTCTATGCATGAAACTTTCTTTATGTAGTTCTATGATATTTACTCTCTGCAATTCCACAGGTCCGATCAAAATTTGATGTGCCATGGAATTTACGGTAACTTCCCAAAACTCACATTTTTACCCTCTAAGATCCTGACTTTGTATAGCATGCCCCGCATTGCAAAAATAAATTATATAAATTCTAAAACTCACACTTAAATACTACATATTGTCCACAATCCAATGCAACTAGTCCCACTCACCTGGATAATTCTAGGAAGAAGTTATGATTTTTTACTTGAACACCTTCTGAGACAAGTCAATAGGACTAGTCGACACTGCCTTACATGGTGTATCTACAAATTTAAGATGACCGTGGTTGAAATTTTACCACATATACCTTACTAATTTATGTGAATATCCCTCTCTATTTCGATCTGAAACATTGCAGAAAAGAATTTATAGCAAAAATTCCAAGAATGACTCGGGCCAGATGATTCTATACCCCTATCTTGTACAGGTTTTATATATGAAAGTATAAGGCCTCGAGATGAATTTAACCCAACGCACTTTGATCCATCCTCAAGCAAATATCCTCCAAGTCGTTTCTTCTAAATCATTGTAGAAACAAAATTATAGGGAAAATTCCAAGGTGTCTCGATGTAGTAGAGAAACCCAAGACCTTGAGCTCGAATACCATGTGTTATGTCCAAAATATCAATATAGCATAGAAAACCCTAAAAAGTACTCAATGCATTGAAAAAGAGATACTCTCAGATAATAAGCATCTTCGAGAGGGGCGTTTCATCCTTTACCCCACTCAACGTTCAAGTACAAGATGATTCAAATGAAATGTCTCATTGTATATATATAGGAGACTAGGAGGTATAATTTCATATACCACGTGGCCTAAAGTCGACATATAAATAAAATAAAATTACTAATATAATATGCCCCACTATAGTAATGAGCCAATATTAGGGCTTAAATAAATATGATACATTGATAGAGAAAAGAAGTTCATTGGAAAAATTTAGTTGGTGCATCAAATGGTACAAGAACAGCTTGGAAAGAGCTGCCAAGCACAAGACAAGACATGACAAGCATCATGTTGATCATAGTCGGTTGGAGATGAAGTTTGTATTTCACATTAGCAAAGAGAGGCTTAAAGAGAAGGTAAAAAATTGAAACCAAATAAATATGGTCCTTCAAGACTCTTGAAAAGTTTGGTAACAATGCCTTTTGTTTTGATTTGCCTCCTTATATGAAATGTATGCAGCTTGTCAATGTTGAGAATCTAAGATTGTATGAAACTCCTTGATTGATGATCAAGGAGAGCATGTTCATTCCTTCCTGCTAGCACCGGGATTCACCCCTCGACAAGAGGATAAGCCTAGTACCCATCAAAATGTTTGTGGAGGTAGGTTTATGAGTGGAGGTCAAATGGACAAAACTCCAAGCATAAGAACGTTCTAATGTAAACCTGAAAAGAAATGCATAGGGAAATGAGATCCTCATTAACTTCGCTAGTGGTTTAAGGTTAAATTTGAGAAGAGGGAAGACTTAGTGAGAAAGGTGAACAAGTCTACCAAGGGCATCTGAATTTCAAGCATCTTGGTGAAGAAAAAAAAAGGCTCAAGAGCACTCTTGAAAACAAGATTCAGACATTGAAATATTTCCAAACAACACAATCACAACAACATAATAATCAAACCTCCATTACCAATGCGCAACTATACTAACTCATTTGGATCCTCCATGCATGAGCATGTCAGCATAAGGGGAAATAAGATAACAAAGAAAAGTAATCGGAACAAAGTCGCGAACAACATTATAATCAAACTTCCATTACAATACAACCACAACTCCTCATCCGGATCCTCCATGCATGAATGTTTCATCATAGTTTAAACAAGATGATGAAATAAACCGACTTCTATTAATGCGAAAGTCTCAAGTCACATACAAAACTAGAGAACAACTTTGTTGTCAAAATATTACAAAATAGGTAGCTCTACTCAACCATTTGACAACCATAACAAAATATCAAAATTGGGTATTTATACTCGGAACAACCTGCCAACCCCAAGAGTGCGACTTGGTTACTTCATTCAAAGCTTTGCATATGCATATTCTTCTATCATGCTACACTTGAATTTTTTTGTCAGATGTGATCTCAGATCAACATGGGCCTGGAGAAAAAATCCATCCATCATTGTACCTCGGGCTGACAGTCCTTCCTCCTTGGCCATAGCTTCTAAGATTTATATTTATAACTGCTTTGCTCTCAAAATTTTACCAATCCTTTCATTAATTGGACCTTCTCGATTTGAGAGCTGCTTAGATGACTAGCAAGCACCACATGCCACTCATGTGATTTCAGGACTGTAAAAGTCAATCCTTTCTCATTGGTTGGAGCCTCTTCGGGATCAAGATGCACCTTGGTGATTAGGGGGAGGCCACATGTCACTGTTGGATACGACGTTGTAAGAGCATGTGATTTTGGGGCCGCCGAAAGTGGTTTGCACCCACACCACTTTCAGGTCCGAAATGCACCGCTTCTCACCATGTAGCCACCCCACAAAACAATGCTTAGTATTTCATCCCACCTTTCGGGATTTTAATGTTCACAAGCAGCCTCGTGGTACAAATGATCTGGGCCATTGATATGATAGCCACCGCGGATCTGGGCACACCGGATATTTAACACCCTCGACAAAGTTTTATCTGCCTGCCAATTGTGGGATCCTTCCAACCACATTTAGAGGTGGCGCTAAACTAAACTGCACAAGGGATCTCCAAACCGTGACCTCCTCGGGCCATTCCCAGGTTCTAGGATGTCAATCAAAATCCCTGAACAAATTTACGTGATAACATTGGCTCCATAGAAGATGGCATGCCCATGGTTTGTCAAGAACGCTTAACTTGCCTTAGATTTTGGGTTGTGGAGCCGAGCTCAAACACATTTTTTGAAGGCAACATGCTAACATGTACACTACCTACTTACAAAAGAAAACAAACACATGTGCTCTAGGAGGAGCTTATTTATGTACAATCCTAGACTAACTAACTTTTACAATGTGATAGGGTGAAACCAAACTTCCACCATAGCCACCTGTAGATCGCTTTGGTAAATATAATTCTTCTTTCACTACAAATTATCCACACAATAAAAGGTAAGGGAAGTATGACAACATAATGAAAGCATGCTTTGGAACACTGAAAATATCCCCAAATGATGATAAGATGAATAATTTCACAGGCTCCAATGCTTTGGGAAAACTCAACTCCATCTAGAACCCCACAGGGTCATAAAATTTATAACAAGGCACACTCAACTAGTAAGAAATTACCTCCTTTACTTCATTATTGCTCACATGTTGTTTGGTGTTCTCAGAGTGCACATGTAGATAAATGATTGATGCAGGTTGGCTAATCCTAGGTGATATTTGCTCATTTACAAGTGTTGGACATGAGATAAGTTTCATATTTAGCTCTTCCCTTTCCCCATGGCTCTCCCAAGGATCGTGACTCATAATTATCATATACATGAACTATGGTTCAAGGTTCCAAAGAATCCATGAAAAAATCTCTACTCTTCATCATCTTCACTAGGATATCCATCAAAAATGGGTCAGTTTGGTCAGTGTTTGAAATAACTTCTTCATCATAAGAAAGGCTTCCAAAAACATCTATTTAAAGAACATAAATATCCTCTATATTTTATTCATAAGAGTGAGCAAACAAAATCTTCCTTCAATTTTGAAAATCTAGGAAAAATAGAGAGGAATATCTCAGTTTTTAACTAACTTATCATTTATCTTGGCTTCATAGTCAGGAGAAATATCTAATGATGTATACACTTTCTTCAACATTAGAATATTCAAAAGAGACATATTGTTTTTCATAAGCATTTAAAAAAAATGTATACATCCGATATGATGCCGAGCGTTTCCTATGTTATTTCTATCATAATTAATATCATTCAATGCCCCTTGATCTTCATGGAAAACGCTTTCTTCCACAATAAATACTTCATCACACATCTAGTTTTCGTGACTAGAAGAATATTTATGAAGCAAAGAAAACTCATCCCAAACATTTTCATAAAGATACTCGCTGAAAAATAATATTTACAAAACGAATTGAAAACTGCCTGAAAACCTGTCAAAGAGTTGATTCTTGAAATGGGAAGAGATCGACACCAATCAATGGTAGTAATCCCCTCTAATGGAAACCTGAAAATATTAATCTAAAAATATTCATGCACGATATGAATTTGATGAATAAAATTATGAAAATCCAACAAAATGTCTGCATGGTACCTCCACTCTCCTCGAAATCTGGGAATACTACTTTCCCATTCATCTCTACTAGGCAGCGGATTAGGGAAACCAACTATTTTGAAAAATCACAGAAGAGGGTATACCTCCGATAAAATCTTTCCATTTCAAACCAGTTGGAGTCTCCATGGTGAAAGATGACCATTCAGAATAATGTGTTCATCTTTAGTTCACCATCTAAAAATGGATCTCTAATGTTGTTCTTCCTGTGGAAATTTTCAATATGGGAACAACAACTAAAATCCTCTTGAGAAAGATTTAATTTCTTAATAATCTTCTTTGGGTCAACTTCGGGTGTTTCCGTGACGATATGTGGAGTAGACCTCATGTATCTACCTTTGGGAGCCACAACCTAAATAGTGGAGTCAACAGGTGCAAGTTGAAATCTTCAAGGAACTGATTTATGATGCACTCTCAAAATCAAAATTTCTTTGTCACTCAATCCCAGGTAAATGTCTCTAATTCGCCTCCTGACAATGATGCTAAGAATTTTAGCATTGAGATTCACCCCGACAGAGGATAAAGCCCAATACCCATCAAAATGTTTGTGGAGGTAGGTTTGCTATGAGTGTAGGTCAAATGGAAACAAATCAAGATAAGAATGCTCTAACACGTAAAATGACAAGCAATGCATAGGGAAATGAGGTCCCCATTAACTTCAGTCAGTGGTTTAAGGTTAAAGGTGAGAAAATTGGAAGACTTAGTGAGAAAGGCATCAAGTCTTCCATGGAGACCGACTTTCAAACACCTTGGTGAAGAAAAATTCAGGCACAAGAGAACTCTTGACTCAAGTTTTAGACACCAAAATATGTCACAACAACATAATAATCAAACCTCCATTACCATGCGACTATAACAACTCATCTGGATCATCCATGCAATCTAGAATTTTAACATAAGGGGAAATAAGATAACAAAGAAATGTATTGGAATAGGTCACAATAACATTATAATCAAACCTACATTGCAATAAAACCACAACCCTCGCCCGATCCCTCCATGCACCAGTGTTTCAAAGACATGCAAATATGATGAAAGAGGTCGACTTCTATTAATGCTAAAGTCTCAAAATCACATACAAACCGTAGAACAAATTTGTTATCGAAATATTACAAAATAAGGATCTTTGCTCAACTAGTGGACGACACCTGTAACAAAATATTGAACTCATCTATTTATAATTTATCATCCCACAACTTCCAAGAGTGTTATCTGGCCATCCCTTTCAAATATTTACGTCTATGCAACCTTTGTCAGACTGTGCATGTAATCTTCTTTCAAACGCAATTTCAGATCAGCATGGGTCTGGCAGGAAAAACCGTCCATCGATGTACCTCGGGCTGACAGTCCTACCTCCTCATCCATATCTTCCAAGATTTCTATTTATGGACTCCGAGTTGAGGTTTCAAATACCAACTCTTTCTTTAATTAACTGACTCCTCCTCAGGATAGGGACGAGGCTTGACGACTAGGGGGAGACCACATGCCACTCATGGATTGGGCATTGAGGTCGCAAAAGCCAATCCTTTCTCATTGGTTGTAGCCTCTTCAGGATCGAGACGTGACTTAGAAATTGGGGGGGGGATGCACATCTCATTGTTGCATAAGGAATCATATGAGCACGTGATTTCAGGGTCGCAGGAAGCTATTTAGGCCCACACCACTTTTTATCCAAATGCAACTTTCTGCCATGTAGCCACCCCGCAAAAATAGTGGAAAGTAGATTAAGGTCTCACTTTGATTTTCCAACGCCCAATGCTTGTGCTGTGGCGCTTGAGTCGACGGGGCCATCGGTCCGATAGAGACTCTGTGATCTAGGGCGGCTACCGGGACCATTTTAGCACCCCACCAAAGTTTTCTACCTACCACCTGGTGGGATCCTTCCAGCGTGTTTAGAGGTGGAGCGCTAAACCCAATCAGACAAGGATCTCCTCCACGCAAACTCAAAGACTTTTCGCCCTACCGGTGATCTTAGATGTCAATTGTGACCCTAGACAACTTCATGTGATAACACCTTCCATAGATGATTTCTCACCGAAATATCTTACATAATTGCATGAAGACACAATCCTGGACAGGAGAATGAGAACTTCAAAATCCAGGGAATGTGAATACCTTGTGTTGGTCTAAAAGGCACAAATACAAGAAATGCCAAATGTATTGAGGTTGAAAAGGTGAGGTAATTGTACCCTCATATTCATATAGACCTAAAGTAGTCTTTTGGAGGTCCAATATCTTCCTAATGGGGAGGAGTGGATCCATGGGATCAAAATATGCTCAAAAATCAAAGTGCTCAATTGCTTCAAAATGGACTCATGTGTATACCTCATTCTCACAATCCCAACACAACTTGAATGGGTTCAAATGGACATCACATGCAAGAGATATCGTGTTTTGTCCACTTTTCCAAATAGGGAAAATTTTGACCGTATTAACCAGAAGCAATGCTGACATACATGTATGTGGGCATACGGCTAACATGGAAGGGTCACATTGTTGATGTGGTGTGGCCATACTACTGAAGTGGAAGGGCCATACTGGTGATGTGGTAGGTGATTGTACTAACACATGGCAAGTGATTGTGTAATCGATACGGGTAGAAGGTGACGCGGGTGTTGCAAGCTGTTGTGTCAGCATGGAACTATCCACCATTACATGGCTGTATTAACAATGTTATAGTGCCACGTAATGGGTCTACATGGTTGCCATGTGGCACCTCCGTGGTGTAAAATTTTATGTTGGCCTCCACAATTTTTGAAACCACGACCTCCAGGTGTGGGAATGACTTGGCGCAGTCAGCTACCACGGCAAGCTATAACCCTAATTTGCACCATACACGCCACTGCATCATGCCATCTCAGATCCCTTTATTTCCCAAAGCACTAATGAAAAACTCTTTAAAACATCTTTATAAGTGGGCCCACGCCTCTACTCCACATCGGCACTTGTACACACTAGTCAGACTCCAAAACAAACTGCGGTGTACCTACAAAAGAACGGTAGTGAAAGTTGTCGGCGAAACACAGCCTTTGGGTAGCTAACTAAAAAACTCCCACATGTACAAGCCAGGGTCTTTGGGCCTCCAAATATCTAGCTTCTTCTGCCTATAAAATAAGGGTTAGGGGTCCCATTTGAGCTGTGAGAATAATAGTAAAGAAACTCTGCCTAATCAGATATTCACTTGTCCCAACCTTAGCCATCCTTTGTGTAAAGAGAGATACAGAGAAAAAGAGAGATGGAGGAATTTGAAGAGGGAGCCTGTGGATCGTGTTCACAGAGCTAAGTATCGGTCTCATACTGTAAGTCAGATTCATTAAATTTAATAAT
The DNA here is from genome assembly GCA_010110895.2 of Picea sitchensis. Taxonomy (NCBI): domain Eukaryota; kingdom Viridiplantae; phylum Streptophyta; class Pinopsida; order Pinales; family Pinaceae; genus Picea; species Picea sitchensis. Next base: position 10,629 of record SNQJ01S0151268.1, read on the forward strand.
AAAGAAAATTATTTTCCATCCCACTATATGAGTTCTTCTATAGTTTAGTGAATTAATGTTTGAATCTCTAACCCATTAATCAGAAACAAATGCATGTAGAGTTTGTTGCTTGTTTTGTATGTGGTTCAGTCTTGGGAGGATAGCTAATAGCAAGCGATCAAGCTGAAGAAGGGATTGACATTGAACGCCTAGAACAAGGTATGTTTGTTTAACCATGTATTTTCTTAAAAAGAAATGGGGATTAGGCTTGGGACTTACAGAAAGTATACCCTTTCATCTTATCTCGACATGCATAATATAACCCTAAATGCTAGTCCATACAGGGATTTCCTCTCACAAAAGTTGGCTTGCCACATGTTCCTTACACCTTAACGTTAAAACTTTGTTATAAACTTTAATTTTGTTTCATCCAGTATGAAGGCCTGGATAAGCCCCATCCCTTGGCTCAACCCTTACCATATGACTTACCACATGACCATAGCGCGAGACTCAATGTGAGGTTTCAAAAACCTATCCAATGGTTTTCCACTTGTCACAGGATCCAACGGCCATCCACGGGCACATGTTCTAACTTGCCAACAAATCTGATTCTAGTGCCTAAGACGTGGTCATATAGGGGACATACGCCCAGGATATCTACCCCAAAAGGTGTTGGATGCCTAACAGTGCACCAATTTCGCTCGATTTACGGGATGGGCATGGGGGTTAGGTTTAGGCACAAGAAACACCCATAAGCCAAGTTCAGTTCACAAATGTGCATTTTGGAGAATCAGAGACAACAAAGAATTGGGAGAAACTTCCAAGGAGTGATTCCAACTCAATTTTCTGCCAAACTAGGGTGCAAGAAGGTTTCCAACTAGGGTTTTGCTACATGAATTATTGAAGCCATCTATTTTCCTCGGCATTGTAAAGCACCAATTTGACACTTTGAGAATTAATGAAAATGATCCATTGGAAGTCGGACCAAGAGTTGTAGCCCAAGAGAGGGGTGAACCCTTTATCATTTTGTTTTGTTAATTTGTTTACTTTGATGGTTGTTTACGATTTTTTATGTTTCTCATGATTAACTAAAAACTCACTAATTTTTATGTGTTTGTAACTTGATCCTATTACCCAAGCACATATTATTTCACTTGCAATTTTAAAGAAACACAAGCCTTTGATTTTCGTGTCGGCTTGCATAGGCTTGAGCAATCTTCCTTTGAGATCTTCCTTTGATTTTATCCTTGTCTCTTCTTGTGCTCAACAGGTCCAAAGTTCTTCAATCATTTGAAACTCCTTCCTTGAGTTCATGCTTGCAACAAATGCATCCCATGATCTAGAGAGACCGTTGAGTGCAATATTGAAAAATTCATTTTCCAAGAACTTTTAATTATTTTAGAAGTTGATCTCTGTGACTCAAGAACCTTACAATGTGCTGAGAGGCTGGCAATGTCATCCTTAGTCATATTTGTGTCATGAATCTCATTCCTTCATACTCATCACTTGTCCAATTTATTTCTAAATGAAAAAAGGTTAGTTATGGCATCATACATCTTATCTCGATGAGTCAACATTTGATATGTAGGGTATCAAGCGATATTTAAAGAGTGTACACAATGATACCTATAGAATTTATGCTGTCCTTAAACTTCCATTGATGCAACGCTCAAGTTCATTCTCTTTTCCTTCTTGAACCTGTGGTTCCACAATCTTTCCCTTCACGCATGTCTAGAAACTTGTTCTTTGGCTGGCGATGAGGGTAATTCCTTGTCTTCCATGATCTAAAGTTTGAAGCTCTTTCTAACTTGTTTTTTTGACTTCATGGAGTAATTCATCACTTCCTTTGAATTTGACATTTACTACCAAAATGACTTTGACCCAAAATCCCATGTTTTTCAACACATCATTCCTCTTTCACACCGGACAACAGAATGAGAACATGGCTTGGTACACTAAACATACCCCCAAATGATGATAAGATGAATAATTTGCAGGCTCCAACTCCTTTGGGAAAACTTGACTCCATCTACAATCCCACAGGATCATAAAATTTATAACAAGGCAATACCTAACCGTAAGAAGTTATCTCCTTTACTTCATTATTACTCACATGTTGTTTGGTGTTCTCAGAGTGTACAAGTAGATAAAGGATTAATGTAGGTTGGCTAATCCCAAGTGATATTTGCTCATTTGCAAGTGTTGGACATGAGATAAGCTTTACATTTAGCCTCTTCCTTTTCTCCCTTCATGGGTCTCTTAAGGATTAGATTCATAATTATCATATACATGAACTATGGTACAAGGTTCCAAAGAATCCATGAAAATCTCTACTCTTCATCATATTCACCGATATTCATCAAAAATTGGTTGGTTTTGGTCAGTACTTGAAACAACTTCTTCATCATAAGCAAGACTTCCAAAAACATCTATTTCAAGAAAAGAAATATCCTCTACATTTCCTTCATAAAAGCAACAAACAAAATTTGCCTTCAATTTTTGAAAAGCTAGGAAAAAACAGAGGAATATTTCCCCAGTTTTTTTAACCAACTTATCATTTATCTTAGCTTAATAGTCAGGAGAAATATCTACTAAAAAATAAACTTGCTCTTCATCATCAGAATATTCAAAAGAGACATATTGATTTTCATAAGCATTTAAAAATAGATACATCTAATATGATGCCATATGTTTCTATATTATTTCTTCTATCATAATGAATATCATCTAATGCCCTTATCTTCATGGCAAATGGTTTCTCCCACAATAAATACTTCATCACATCTAGTTTTCGTGGATCAGCGTAATATTTATGGAAGCAAAAGAAAACTCATCACAACATTTTTCATAAAAATACCATTGAAAAATAATCTTACAAAATGAATTGAAAGTTGCATGAAAACATGTCAAAGCGTTGATGCTTGCAATGGGAAGAGATCGACACCAATCATGATAAATCCCCTCTAATGAAAACCTGAAAATATTAATCTGAACATCATCATGCATGATATGAATTTGATGAATAAAATTACCTAAATATCCAAAGAAATTTTCAAATGGTGACCCTCCCACTCTTCCTCCAAATTTAGGAAGCTTACTTTCCCATTCATCTCTACTTGATAAATCCGGACTAGGGAAAACAACTATTTTTGAAAAATCACATAAATCATACCTCTGAGATAAAATCTTTTATATTTCAAACTAGTGGAGTCTCCATGGTGAAAGATGACCATTCAAAATAATGTGTCTAGCTTTAGTTCACCATCTAAACCTGGATCTCTAATGTCAATGTCATTCTTCCTAGGGAGATTTTGAATCGAACAACAACTAAAATACTTCTTGAGAAAGATTTTATTTCTTTTATTTCTTGATCATATTCTTTGGGTCAACTGTGTGTTTTCCAGAGGTAGATTTGGAGTAGAACTCATGTGTTCCGCTTTTTGGGATCCACAATAACTCCAAATAGTGGGATTCTGCAGTGCAAGTTGCAATCTTCAAGGTATTGATTTATAAACCTTCAGAATCAAAATTTCTTTGTCGCTCAATCCCAGGGAAATGCCTTCAATTTGTTCCTCGACAATGATGCCAAGAATTCTAGCATTGAGAGTCACCCCTATATTGCAAGAATATAAGCCCAATACCCATCAAAATGTTTGTAGAGGTAGGTTTATGAGTGGAGGTCAAATGGAAACAACTTAGTACAAGAATGTTTTAATACATAAACTAGACAAGCAATGCATAGGGAAATGAGGTCCCTCATTAACTTCATTCAATGGTTTAAGGTTAAAGGTGAGAAAAGGGAAGACTTAGTGAGAAAGATGAACAAGTCTCTCCATGGCATCCTGACTTTCAAGAATCTTGGTGAAGAAAAATTCAGGCACAAGAGAACTCTTGACTCAAGTTTTAGACACCAAAATATGTCACAACAACATAATAATCAAACCTCCATTACCATGTGACTATAAAAACTCATCTAGATCCTCCATGCACTTAGAATTGCAAATATAAGGGGAAATAAGATAACAAAGAAATGTATTGGAATAGGTCACAATAACACTATAATAAAACCTACATTACAATATAACCACAACCCCTCGTCCGATCCCTCCATGCACGAGCGTTTCGTGACAGTTTAAACAAAGAGATAAAAGAAGTTGGATTCCATTAATGTGAAAGTCTCAAATCACATACAAAACCAGAGAACAACTCTTTGTTATCAAAATTACAGTAGGGATCTTTGCTCAACCAGTTGACCACCATAACAAAATATTGAACTCATTTATTTATACCTCCTCAGATCATCCCACAACTTCCGTGAGGTTATCCGTCATTCCTTTCAAAGATTTATGTCTATGTTCTCTCTCACGATCAGGCATGTATTATCTCATTTAATAACAAGTTCAAACTAACATGGCCTACAAGAAAATGGTCCATCGACGCACTGGCTGATGCAACCCCACCTCTACTTCATATCTTCCAAGCTTTTATTTATGGATTGCTGAGGTTTCAAATTACCACCCTTTCTCATTAATTGAACTTTCTAGGATTGGAGGTGGTCAGATTCATCAGCGTACGAATTACCTGCCACCTGGATTGGGCACTGAGGTCACAAAAGTCAATCCTTGTTCATTGGTTGACCTTTCTTCGGGATTGGAGTGAGGCGGGATGACTGTCGAGAAACCACTTATCTATATGGGATAGGACATTAATTGTGCATGTGATTTCGGGGCCGTGGGAAGCGATTTATTCCCACACCACTTTTGGTCTTGAAATGCATCGCTTCTCTCCACGTAGCCACCCCACAAAATAGTGGTTAGTATTTCATCTCGCCTTTGGATTTTAACGCCCATGTTGTGGCCCTGAAATGATCGAGGACCATTGATCTGATAGCGACCTATGATCTGGGGGCACCGACTATTTTAGCACCCCCACCAAATGTTTCTCTACCTACCAATTGTGGGATCCTTCCATGCATGTTTAGAGGTGGCACTAAACTAAACCGCATTGCTGGATCCTCCACAGAACTCAAGACTTGCCCGCTTGTGCTCCTAGATGTCAATTGTTACCCTAGACAACTTCATGTGTGATAACACCTTCCATAGATGATTTCTCATCAGAATATCTTTCAGAACTGCATGAAGATACAATCCTGATGAGGGACGAACTTCAAACGAGGGAATGTGGAATACCTTGAGTTGGTCTAAATGCACAAATACAAGTAAGGCCAAATGTATTGAGGTTGGTAAGGTGAGGGAATTGTACCCTCTTCTTCAAATAGACTGTAAGTAGTCTTTTGGAGGTCCAATATCTTCCTAATGGGGAGAGGAGTGATCCATGGGATCAAAATATGCTCAAAAATCAAAGTGCCTAGAATTTCTTCAAAACAGACTCATGTGTAGAACTCATCCTAACAATCCCGCAACACAACTTGAATGGGTTCAAACGCATGCCGATGCGAGAGATATCGTGACTGCTCCACTTTTCCAAAACATGGAAAAACAATTTGACCTGCATGTTCATACGTTGACGCATGTGGTCATACCGCCAATGGGAAGGGTCATATTGCTGATGAAGGGCCATACTCACCGGGCGGGCGCCGCACCGGTGATGTGGCAGTGGACTGCATCTAACACGCGGAAAGTGATCTAATCGGACATCGCGGCATAAGGTGATCGCGGGCAAGGTGTGGCAAGTCTGCATGGAACTATCCAAATTTTGACACATGGCTACGTATTGAACACTGTTTTGGTGCCACGGGTCGTGGGTCTGTACCATGGGTCAGCTACGCGGCACCCCTCCGTGGTGTAAAAGGTTTTTTTCGCCTCCACAGGTTTTGAACCCACGCCCTCCGTATGCTGGCAATGACTTGGCTGCAGGCCGAGCTACCAGCCTGCTTGCCACATGTTCCTTACACCTTAACATTAAAACTTTGTTATAAACTTTAATTATGTTTCATCTAGGTGCAGAAAGGGTCAAGGCTAAGCCCCATCCCTTGGCTTGAGCCTTACCATATGACTTACCACATGACCATAGCATGAGACTCAATGCGAGGTTTCAACAACCTATCCAATGGTTTTCCACTTGTCGTGGGATCCAACGGTCATCCACGGGTGCGTGTTCCAACTTACCAATGAATTGGGTTCTAGTGCCTAAGATGTGGCCATATGGGGGACATACACCTAGGACCTCCTGCCCAAAAAGGTGTTGGATGCCCAATAGTTCACCACTCTCATTTCCCATTTACGTGGATGTGCAGTTGGTTTTAGGGCACAAGAAACTAAGCCAAGTTCAAGCCACACATGTGCATTTTGAGAATCAGACAACAAAAAATTTGGAGAAACTTCCAAGGAGTGATTCCAAATCAGTTTTTGGCCAAACCAGGTGAAAAGGAAGTTCTAATTAGGGTTTTGGACATTTTGGAGACACTAGCCATCTATTTTTCATTCTGAGCATTGTAAAGAACTGATTTTACACTTTGAGAATTAATGAAATGATCCATTGGAAGTCGGACCAAGAGATGTAGTGCCCAAGAGAGGGGTGAACTCCTCTTTATCATTTTGTTGTGTTAATTTGTTTACTTTGATGGTTGTTTATGATTTTTATGTTGCTCAAGGATTAAGTAAAAACTCATTGATTTTTATGTGTTTGTAACTTGATCCTACTACCCAAGCACATACAAATTTCACTTGCAATTTTAAAGAGACTCAACCCTTTTCATTTTCAGATCAGCTTGCATAAGCTTGAGCATCCTCTTCCTTTGAGATCTTCCCTTTGAGTTTAATCTTGATCTCTTCTCAGGCGCTCAACAGGTCCAAAGTTCTTCAATCATTGGAAACTCCTTCTTTGTGTTTATGCTTGCAACACACACATCCCATGATCTAGAGAGACCACTGAGTGCACATTTAAAATTTCATTTTCTGGAATAACTTCTTTAATTATTTGTAGTTGATATCTAGACTGTGAAATCTTTACAAAGTATGAGGCTACAATGTCATCCTTAGTCATATTTGTGTCATGAAGCTCATTCCTTCATACTCATCACTTGTCCAATTTATTTGTAACTGCAAAAAGGTTAGTTATGGCATCATACATCTTATCCGATGAGTCAAGATTTGATATGTAGGGTATCAAGTGATGTTTTAAAGAGTACACAATGATACTCATAGCATTGATGTTACGAACCTTAAACTTATCCATTGATGCAACATTTTGAGGTTCATTTTATTTTCCTACTTCAAAATGTGGTTCAATGATCTTGCCTTTCACAAATGTCTTAGAACCTTGTTCTTGAAAGGATGAGGTAAATCCTTATCTCCATGCTCAAGTTTGAAGCTTCCTTTCTAACTTCTTTTTTTTGACTCTTGCTGGAGTAATTCATCACTTCCTTTGAATTTTGACCTTTACCATTCAAACTTTGACTTGACCCAAAAATTCAACCTTGAAATTTTTTCTAGTTGAAGGTACCAAAAGGTGCGTTAGGCTACATGCACTAGAATGTCCAAGAGTTATGCCAAACATCTCACTTGAAGTGCCTAGAAAATTAGGTATAGGTTTTGTTGAGCACTCAACACACCCTAAAAATTCTATGTAAAATTTCACTTTTTAAATTCTTTAATCTTTGCATTATCCTAATTCATCTTCATTGTGAAAATGTTGTGTTTGCTTACCATTTTGACTCTCATAAAGTCTTTAAAATTTTCTCTTGAATCTATGAAAAATCATGAATTAAAAAGACTTAAAATTTAAATAAATAAAGCATCGATAGTCAAAAGGTTTTTCCCGGATGCACTCAAAGCTTTGGCATCGTAAGGAAGTAAAGGATGAAAGGGAAGCATTTGAAGGAACCAAGGTCATCGAGCGTCGATTCTCGTCGACATCGGTAGAAGGGAGTTTTCCTTCGCAGTGAGCATTACACAAGGATATCGCCGATAGTCGATACCCGACGTGCTTGTTGGAATCAGAGAAAACTGAATCATGGCGAACATCGTGACCACGTCAGGGAGCTTGCCCCTATCACCGATTCTCGAAGAGTTTTGGCATTGGATATTTTTTTTTGAAGATGCTAACCCAAAGGAAACTAAGCGATACATTTATCCCCGAAGGTCGATCCCCGATAACTTCGACATCAACAATTCTATGTTTATCTTAGAGTGCATGAATTGAACAAAGTCCCAAGTCCGACTAATACCCACGAGGTAAGTCCTCGATCTTCAAAGCACGTATCCCGAGTCAGTGGTGCCATGTCAACGCCGTATGATGAAATCGATCGGTGACAAAGGTTTTTCGCAAAAGGATACTACCCAGAAAATACAAAGCGCAACTTGGAGCATCGCCATATGAGTTGGGGATAAATTACAAGAAAATGTGGACAAGAATTACGTGATACACACACAAATGGAATAAACGATGCATCTAACCTCTACAACCAAGATCCTTTCATCAAAGTTTCAAGACTTTTATATATTAATTTTCCATCGAGTTCAGGCTACATACAAGAGACATTGTCTACACCTTTTTAGCCAATCAACCTGGTTTACATTAAGAACATGAATTTGTTTTACAAAAAAGAAGGAAAACTATAAATATTTTGTGCCATGTCTGTGAATACAAAATAGAGTTCGGCTCAATCATGCCTCTTCTGCGTGCTGACAAGGTTCGTGCGGACCTTCTCCCCGACTTTTCTGTGCTCCCTGAGATGTTCCCATATTCTTTTCATCCTATACCCTTTGTGCTTCGTACAGTTGCACGATTGTATCTTGCACTTCCCATAGCTATCTCTTGAGCCATGTAACGTTCCCTTCACAACTCCTGATATGTCGGCTGACCTCAAGGTCTTCACACCACTGGCCTTTAATTCTATTGTCCCGGAGCAATCTCAAAGAATGGTGAGTTAGCCCGCCCACTGCTGAGTCAACAATGTTAGGGACCGAGGCATCCTATTCCTCCTCAAGTATGCCTGCTACTCCCAACCTCTGTGGCTTCACTCTGCTCCAACCGTATAGGAAGGCATAATTTTTCCCAAGGGCCAATCTCATGCATCACTCTTGATCGTGATTTGATTTCCCCGCCCCTTATTCTTCCTTGGCCTTCCACTCCTCCAGGTTATCTGTTGTTGGGGAGGTGTGGTTTCCAACCTTCATCCTCAGAATCCTCTTTCCACTTCCTACCCGTGATGGGGCTTATTACCTATTGTTATTGTTTCCATGCGAAGGTAGGAACCTTCCTTCGAAGACTCGAGAATGCCCTCTGTGAGTAAGAATGAATCTCGAGCATTTTGGGGCTCAAGCCTCACGCTTCGACTATTGTGCATTCCCTGTCTTTCATTTTGAGGAGTTCTGATGGTGCAATAGTGTATCTGTCTTATGTGGGGAACTTGGCAAGGGCCCAAAGAGAAGAATTTGACTTGGACCGAGTTCAGTGATATGAATTACCACAAGGTATAAGCTCAAGTAAGTAGAATTACAGATATCTAGAATTTGTAATGTGAGCTAGTGAGTGCAAAACGCGTTGTGGAACACTAGATTCCCGTGACTGGATGTTTTGAAGAAACTAAAAATCAGAGGTACACATCCACGCCATCGCAGTATGTTTGGTGGAATGTGGGAGGTGCAAAATGATAGAGCATGTGGCATGCATGATATGAGTTGTTGGCCCTTGACCAAGTTTTGAGGATCCTGGTCATGTTTGACCTATTTTGGGACTCGACAAGCTATCATCAAAGGCGGGAGCTAATAAGATGAAGTGAAGATCGTGGGATCTCACCCCTTTTAAGGAATGTTTGGGTTTGGCTTATGCAAGTGGCAGGGAATGTCACTCATGTTTCACCTCCATGTTTAGGCCCGATTTTTAATGTATAAATAGATGTATAGCCGAAGTAAGAGAAAAGGGGGAATTCCATGTAATGAATGGCTATGCCTTTTGGCTATATAAGTAGTTGGTTGTAAGTGCTTTTGCATGTCAGGTGAGAATTGCAAGGCTAAGTGTAAGTGAATGTAAGAGACTATGTAGGGATATGTTCCTAGATCTACTCACGGAAGGAGGATCCGGCTAGGTGCGCAGATTTCTTATCCCTCTACTGGTAGTATTTTGTGGCTCTGTGTATGTAGATGATTGAGAGAAACTAATAAATAGGACAAAGAGTTTGTGGATGTAGCCCTAGGGGTGGGGGGTGAACCACCATATCCCGTGGTTGCAAAATACTTTGAAGCCTTTATGGTTTCTTGTTTATAGGATTAAATGCTTAGTGTGTTGTTAGGTGATGATGAATGAATCCAATATGATAGCTTAGTGTTGAATAATGTGAATGAATGCTAGATGATATGTTAGTATGCTTAGTGATTGGATCTATTGGACCTATGTGAATGTTGCACCGACCCATTATTAGGGTTTGTCGTGAACTAAGACCTAATAATTCCATTGAGTTATAATTGCCAAGTGATTTGTATATCCTATAATCACGTATCTATGTCCCAACTAAGGTTGCAAACATATGAGTCCCGCAACCACCCCTATCTACCTCCTGTGAGACTTCATCTACTTCAAAGGTGTTTCCAAAGGGCTTCCGATAGTTTTGTTGTTATGTTGTTGTAGCATTGAACCTCGGTTCTAGGCCAACAAATGGTTCTGCTTTTGGGACCTGAAACTCGGATTGTTGGGAACTAAGGAAATGGAGCTTTGTGCAAAAGATCTAACCTCAAATCCTTGAAAGCTCGGTATGTGATCCGGCTTACCCAGTGCACGTAATCCCAATGAATCCTTGAAGCTCTGTTCTAAGAAAAGAAGTCTAATCTGAAGAGAAGAGGTAAGATCCTAAAGCTTCTGTAATCTTTGTTAAAAGAGTTATTAAGTGGAAATTTTGTTTCAAAATTATGGATCTAGGGTATGTTTGATAAAATTTTGTCCTAGTTTGAAAAGTAGGGCACAACTAGGAGAAAGACGCATTTTGATATAAGTAGATCTGATAAGATTAGTGAAAGATATGTTATAACTACGATAGAAAGAATGTTTGGACCAACCAATGGATGTAGGATCCTAGAAAGATTTTTTGCAAGTTAGATACTATGATCCTAGTGTATAAAATCGGAAATTTTGGGGATCATTTAAAATAAACGAGGATTAACCCTTTGTTATAGCTGCAGAAGACTGAGACATCTAGCTAAGGAATGTCCCGTAGAAGACCTAGTTTCTTTGTTGTAAATCTATGGACCATGAAGTTTTATATTTCCTAGAATGATTGCTAAGCTTGAAAAATTCATATGGAGACAAGAAGACTCATGAGAATGGTCAAGAACTAAGATCCATGGAAGAACCCCGAAGAATCGTAGACCTGTGATTTCTATAAATAAAGAAACCCCAATGACCACCGAGATATCATCTTATCAAATATCTTCAAAGAAAAAGAGTGCATAGAAGCAAGAATAGGAGACTCTGACATTGACTATGTTCTGATGAAGAAACACAAGTGAATATTAAGGACAAAGAAATTCTCGAACTTTAGGAAATCCCTATGATTACTTCTATCGAGGAATAGGATTATTTAGAAGAAAGATGATAAACCCATGTGGAAATATCACTGTGATATCTAAGTGAGTTCCATGGAACTCGGCTGTGAGGAAGAATTTGAAAATTGTTAAATCATTGAGAACAACACCCCATTTGTTATATTACTAGAAAACCTTGGATTGAAAAGGAACAAGCCAGAAGAAAAGAAGTGTTGAAATGTAACCGCTAAGAGCATTCCCATTATTATTTTGTTATTGGATTAAATCCCATTGTGGATTAATCATGTCATTATTATTATTGATTAAATCCCCATTGTGGATTAATTATGTCATTATTAATATTAAAGAAATATTAGATTAATCCCCATTGAGGATTAATCAAGTCGGTATCATAAGGACCAAATCCCCTTTACATCTACCACCTGACACACCATGCAGAATAAGAAGTCGGCCCCCAATAGTTATAATGAAAGGGCCATAATTAATTAAAGGTGGGTTTACCCACCCAGAGTGAGAGGTCGACCTTGCCAGATGGTGACTCTTCACACGTGCCAGATTGATATAAATAAGAGGATAGCGCCTCACTTCTTACACACACTTCACTTGCTGATTCTCTTATGAGGCAAGCTGCAATTACAAGTTGGAGAGAGGAGAAGAAGGGTGGCACATCACTTGAGGAGGACTTTCTGTATTGGTTTGAGTTATCTCTTGAACATTGTATAAGCTATTTATGATAAGGAAGTTTTTACTGGGTTTTCTTCCCCTAAAGGGTTTCCCAAGATAAATGCTGTGTCTCTTGTGGATGTGTATTTCTTAGTGATCTTGTTCTTATTATGCTACTATCTTATTGAAATGCAAAGAACTATGATAATGGCATAAACATTAACATGGTTTCAGAGCCAACCTAAAGAAAGCACAATCTGCAAGAGGAAAAACGTCACTGTTACCGTACCCCAAAATTAGGGTTTTGAAAAAGTGAGTATTTTTATCTCTCTATCAT
>SNQJ01S0151270.1:12925-23108 GCA_010110895.2 Picea sitchensis
CCTCATGTATGTGCCAACTCATCAACTACTTGTCTCAACCATGTACCTCAACCAAAATCCCTCATCAATTTCATCATCCAAATATGATTTGTAAATCTCTAATAGACCTGTAATGAATAAAGATATGAAAACAATACACAATGTTCTTCTATGTCTTTTATGTAGTTCCTCTAGGTGTCATTGTTTGGAACCTCTCTGAAAAGGATTTATAGAAAAAATGACATACCTTATTGAATTCTGGCCTATTCTAGAGAGCGAAATTGTAGAGCGTGCCCCACACAGAATGTTTCTTGTATGGATCTAAAAATTGTACATAGAATAATATAGACTTTACTCTAACCTATACATTTTATCTTACTGAATTTGGATCTGTTATGAAGACGTTATGGTGTTTTTACCCGAAACACTCATTTTAGACTAGTTTCAGGACCAACCACACACCCTATTTTCCACGGAGTGTAACTCCAAAAATACAATCATCCACAAGATGAAATGTTTATCACAACTACTTGGTTATTTTTCCTCAACAACCTCCCAATTTTACGGTCTAAATCATTCTACAAAAAAAGTTATTGCGAAAATTGTGAGATGACCTGTAAATAACATACCTTAGAAAGCATTATCAAACGAATTTATCCTCCCTTGAATTCCAGCCTTCTTTACTTCACCTTCCTTTTGAAATTCGGCTTAGATATCTTTTGGTTACCCAAGTCACTTGTAGATATTCAATATGCTTAAGTCTGATTAAAATGAGAGAGCCTTTCCTCTTATTTATACTTTCATGTAGCTTCCTCAAGGGGTTACCGTTTCACCATCTTAACCCACTTTTTTAATTTTTTGGTTAACCCACTTCTAACCACTTGTCCACTTAGTAATTTATCCATTAAATTTAGTATTTAAATCATTTCTTTTTTATCCACTTTGACTAATAGTACACTCATCACTTCACTTTATTATTTACCTTCTAACATCTCTTAAATTACTTTCTTTATTTTAGGGCTAACCCACTTCTAACCACTTGTCCACTTAGTAATTGCTCCATTAACTTTATTATTGAAATAATTTATTTTGTATACACTTTGAATTATAGTACACTTATCACTTCACTTTATTATTTAAATAATTTCTTCTTTTCAACCACTTTGACTACTTTGACCTTTTGGGGCTTCTAGATGACTCATGAGGGTTCTCCAACTTCACATGGTCATAACTCTCTAACCGTGAGAAGTTATGTGATGTTCCACATACCACCGGAAATGGCATGACATGTACTATCCATCCATAATAGTATTACCTTAAAATATATTAAAACACATACCACTATACATCAAACAAACTTGAATCCATTACCCAAACCTTTGTCCTACCAGAATTCGCTACTAGACTTTCTTCAAAGGTTGACATCGATGACGACCAACCCAAATAATCAATAATTCCCCCCTTGTGGTTTTTTCCTCAACACTAAAGTGAGGAGAGTATATATCTAAGGATACAGTGGGTAGGTAATATCGTTTGTATCTCACCTTTGTAACTTGGGTTAGAATTTTCCCAACCCACAATCTGTGCAGTAACAATTTTAAGTATTTATATTCAATATTTTATAATCTGAAAGATTTTACATTATTAATTATATATATCATTTTTATTATTACATTAAACAATATGAGCACTAAGTGAAGTGAACTTTATAGTTAAATATATTTCAGATTGAAAGTGTATTTTCCAACTAAATGAAATGTGTAAATAAACTTTTAATTAATTAAAATGAAAAAATATTTTTTTTAATATTAAGAAATGGAAACAAATACATAATAATAATAATAATAATGAAATAAACTAATATAAATTAATTTTAATTTAAAATTATTTGAGTATGGTTTATATCTTTTATTGTTATTATTATCATTTTTTTTAGTTCAAAAGGTATTTTTTTAAATTAACAATAAAATGACTTAAAAAACCCTTAAAGATATGTTATGGCTAAGATTTTTAAGTAATTGTGAGCGAAGACTAAGACTTGGAACTTGTAATCTTAGGGAATCAGTGAAAATAACCACTAGCTCTATAAATTCGAGAAACCCATTAAGGATTTTTCATGTAAATTTAATAAGTTTGCAATTTTAATATAAATCCTTTTGTGCATTTGGCATTCCCCTTCCATGCATGTTTTTGTATGAAATTGTCATTTTTTATATCCTATTTTATTTTGCACTTTGAGTAGCCTGTGCTTGGTTTTATTAAAAAGGTATGAAATAAGGAGCATCCTATTGTAGAAGAACAATTTTTTTAGTTGAAGAGTAAGTTGGATAGAGTATTTATGGGAGAGGAATCATAGTTCCAACTAGGTATTTGTTGGGTAGATATTTAAGGAGGGAAAATGTGGTGAAGAGATAGCTAATCTAAGGAGATGTTGTAATGAAGGAAATTACAACAATATGGAAAAATGTTACTTAGTAAAATTATTGAGGCAATTCCATACATAAAAGACGTTTTGGGTAGAATTATAGGACACAAATCCAACTCGAGTTCATTAATAGAAGAGAGGATTTGAAATCTATAAAATAAGAGAAATTAGCCTAGATAATATGATTGAAAGGGTTCAAGGGAATTTGACATTGAAGAGTTTGATAAGATAGCAATTCCAATAGAGTGGAATTTAGGGAGAACTATAGTAGAAAGGTTTTTGAGTAAAGAGAGATAACAGAGATAGGAAGGAAAGCTTCAGATATTGAGTTGGATAGAACTACAACATAAAAAATAAGGATGCACATTGTAATTGGGATGATGAAATTGAAAAATGTCAATATTGGGAGGATTAGGTCCAATATTAAGAAAATAAATTAATAGTAAACTTGGAATCCTTCGAAGCAATCTAGGGAAAATTTATAAATAAACAAGTGGAGCTACAAGGAAGCAAGTCCCTGCCTAAGAGGTTGAGACTTGCTTCCTTGTTGTGAACGGGTCTATAAATCATTCACTATCTCACATCAATAATATGACACAAAATTATTTGCAAAAATTATATCAGTAGTTTTGCACCGAGATAACAAAGTTTTGGGTGGAGTGATCCATTGTCTGTAATGGTGATTTGAATACTTTTTTAGTAAGGGTGAGGGTACTACATCAAATCTCTGTTCTCTAAAATTTTATTGAAATCTAGTAAAACAAAATTTCATAGTTTGGGTTGATCTAATGTGTCTTAATTATTTTTTAAAATGAAGTTTTGGGTACATTAGGAGACCTCAAAACATGGTTAGGCATCGTGAAATCATAACCAAAGCCTTCATGATGGTGGAATTATGAAAAAAACCATAAATTACACACAAGTAAATGGAAAATTATAACATAACCCATTCACACATGCAAAGGCTCGTATCCAAAATATGAGTAAATGTTATGCAACTCTCAGGGAAACCAACCCAAAAGAATAACAAATAAGAAATCAAATAACATATATATTTTCCAAGAATGTAACGCTTCATTACAAGGTTAGTTTGCAATATAAAACTTTTTTTCTATTCAGGTGGAGGATAACTAGGAAACAAAAACAAAAATATTGACAATCTAGAGTTGTTGATGAAGTCTGAGTAGGAACCTAGCAAGGAATCCATGGTCAAAACTATAACTATTTTGTCGAGGTAGGTTTATTTGTTCATTATTTTTGTTCGTATTGGTCTGTAATAAAGAAGACTGAAGTTGTTTGTGTTGTCGACAAGTTTTTTTTCTTCTAGGTCTATAATAATGAAGTTGTTGGTGTTTCCAAGTAGGGAAAAGTGAAGTGCACAATAAGTGTCATTACAAGAAATTTGTTTCAGCCCAACACGTGTCAATGCATTTCAAGTTTTGACCACCTCAATGGGAATGCTTGACATATGTTTTCAGGAAAAAGACAAGTGTTATTTTCAGGTCGACACACTTTATCCAGGGCTACAAGAGTTGTAAGAGAATTGGCACATGTATGCTCTCTGTGGTATAACAAGTCTTCCATGTTTCTTTGAGTTGAGCTACTTTGTGTAGTTTTGGATTTCTGGGAATTTTTTAGGAAGTACTCCAAATATTGAGGCATAGATGGAGTACTTCAAAGGAATAATAATTTCAGAGATGAAGTGGGAAGAGGAGGATTCAGGACAATGTAGGTGTTCTTCATGATCAGAGACAGATCAAAATGAAGAAGCTCAATGGGACATCTCAAAGCGAAGCAAAATTATGGGCATAAGTGACAATTATAGGGAAAATCAATTATCTCAACCTTGTTCGTATGTGGGGCTTCTGCACATAGGGTGAACACATAATGCTTCTATACGAGTACATACCCAACAGGTCAATAGAAAAATATTTGTTTGATAACTAGGGAAGAGACGAAAGAGTTGTGTTGGAGTGGAGCAGACGATACCAAATAACAATGGGGGTAGCGAAAACCATAGCCTATATTCATGAATAGTGCTTGGAATAGGTTCTCCATCATGATATTTGATCGAAGAACAAATTGTTGGACAAGAGTTTTTCTCCAAAGATATCTAACTTTGGATCCGCAAAGTTGGTGGTGAGAGAGCGCAGTCTAAGCACATTGAACATCAAAGTTCTTTCAAGTGCACCAAAATTGACATTAATCATGGTATGTATGGTCTATTCCCTACCCTTAGTGGAAGAAACCATTTTTCAGAAATTAATATAGGTGTTTTCCAATTTTTATCATGTGGTGCACATATTAAAACGACTCCCCATGACGTTCTTATTAGTAGAGTGTGACGGGAAGAAGCATGAAATTTCATGGTCCTTCCCTCTCAGATATGCATCTAAAAATTATTTTCTCGATATTCAAAACAACATGGAGATGGTGAAGGCTAGATTGGCATGTTATGGAGATGCTATGAAATCACATAGGGGCGGTGCTAAGATGGACAACCAACAATGCACCAATCGTCATCTAATAGATCTGGACTGAATAGATCTAGATGACTGTGAGCGAGTAACCTGTTGCCACCATACATATGATTTAGATGGAAGAAATGAATTAAGGTGTAACATTAAGGGAAAAAATTCACAACAACATGGAGATGGTGAAGGTTGGCTTGGCATGTTACTATTTCATAATCACTCTTTATTTTATGCATGGGAGATCATCTCTGTCAGAGAAAATGGGGGAGCAAGTAGATGGACAAGTGGGGTTCAAGTGTGCAGGGGAGGAAACGACATCCTTAGAACATATGACAAGCCACATGAAAGTGACCTAGTGGGAGGGAACTTGGAAGCTCACCAGAGATAGGTTTGGTAGGTCATCATAGGGTTACAAGTTATGCATAGGAAAATATTAAGCATTTAATGTTTTGAATCAATGCTAAGTTGAAACTTAGCATTAATTCACATTTCTATGTACATATCATGTTCAACAAGTTTCAACCATCTATTTCCCTAAGTTTGTCACTGCTTGCCTCGATATGAGGCCAAATAAGGACTCCAACTTAAAACTTAGTGTTAAATAACAAATATGAGTTGAAACATTGCATGAAACAATTGAAACTTCAATTAAATTTCTTGGTTTTCGTGCCATACAAATAGGGGAATGCAAAATAGATTACTAATAGCCCCTACATCCCGAAGGGTGGGGACTAGTACGAAAGGATGGTAGCTACACATAAAATCATATTAAGAGGTAATAATTTTAAGAATATGAAAGAAAAAGAAATATTCCTTGAAGAAGATGAATTTATAGAAGAGAAATAGAAAATTTTAGTTAGGATGTATAGATTGTAGTTTGAGAAACCCTACCATGATATAAAATAAGATTTATAAGTTGAAATTTAAAAGACGTAACCAAATGTATCCCTTCCAGCAATGGAGTGTAATGAAAAGATGTTGATGGTGAGGGTGAGATAAATTGTATAGAAGAAGGTGATTCATTGGGATATATTCCTTTGGGAGCACAATACCTAACTAAGAAGTTTAATGGGGAGAAAGAGAAACATAAAGAGGTTTGGAGATCATGAAGAGTTGAAGAAAGAATTAAGGTCAAGGAATAAGATCCTAGTACAATTACCATCATGTTCATATGCAAATAGGGCCTAGAAGAGTTTATATTATTGATATTGAAGAGAAAATTTATTTGATGGAGAGTGAGGTAGAATACTCTTTTGGGTTTAAATTCAACTTGATTTAAAAATAAATGGAAATGTATCTTTTTGTTGGAGGAATCTACAAAATAAAAGAGAAGGAAAGGGAAAGAAAAAAATGAAAATTTGGGAGCATATGGTTACGAAGTTAAAAAGGGAAACAATGCACCCAAGAATGAAGTTGCACTGGATGAGAGGGATTGAATTCTTTATATTACTAGATGAATAAGAAAGGATAACGAGAACAAAGATTTTATGTATGAGTAATATAAATCTATTTTCTAGAACAAGTAGAGTGAAAATGGTTATGAACAACCATAAGAGGAAGAATTCATCTTGAAGTAGGAGGATGATGAGATTAATGAACTAAAATCTAAAATGAGAGATGCATTGGAGGAATTTAGTGATGAATATATTGATGTGAATGAAGTAATTCCTAAACAGGGAGAGAAATTGTAAGGAATATATAAAGTGACATGAAGCTAAAGGAAGATATTGAGGCTTCTTATTCCATTTGATGATATTATGGTTCTAATTCTAATAATGTATAAGATGGGAAATGACTTTCCCATGATTAAAGGCATGCGAAGTCATGAATTTATAAGATAATATAAGAATGAGGAGGTAATGGTGGATGTGATAGAAATGGTCAGAATCATAGTTGGAGTACAGTTGTTCCACAGGGGAAGACCCAGGGTTCAATGCTTCAACAACGCACCAACAAAACCATAACTACCATCCCTTTCGGAAACACCTTCGAAGTAGATGAAGTCTCACTTGAGGTATGAGAAAGGGGGGTTGCAGGACTCAAGCATCTACAACCTAGCTGGGACACAGGCCTGTGGTCACAATACTTGGAAGAACACTTAGCAGTTAACATGCATTAGTCTTTAACCCTTATTCACATCGTAAGTCAACAATCATGCTTAAGTTCTATGGATGGGGACATGTGGGCAAAATTAGTTCTTTGGGAACATGTATACATATAGTTTGGACTTAGTTAATTTTTCCATCATTCCATCATCATTCACTCACTCATTTACGTGTCCTCCCTACCTTCTTGTCATTATATCTGTACTAGTACCTATACTTGTACCTGTACCTAGTTATCTTTGGAGTTGGACTGAAGAAATAGGTTGTGAGGCCCGTGGGATATTGAAGAGTTGGGTTGTCATGCCTGTGAGAAATTATCTATAGGTGAGAGAATTGTTGGGAATTGATTTTCCAAAGGTTCCAAACTGCAACTACAAGGCTCTGATACTTCCTATCTATCCTATTGTTGAGTCCACTTAAATGAAGTGGGGTAGACAAGGGACTGTTGAGCAGAGAAGGGGCATACTTCCTAGGTTGGGACATGGATGTGGGGAATGAAAGATTCTAAGATGTTAGTTACAATTGGCACATGTTATAGATTTTTTCCTGTTATCTGAGATACATCATCCTAATAAGATGTTTGTTTACACGAGTGGATTTTAGTCCCAGCTCAGGGGTGGCCCACTTTTGAGAGTTTTGTGCATTGTGGTCTGAGAATGGAAGGAACATGAAAGGTATGCATTCATCTGGTGATATTTTTACCAGGATGAGTGTCAATTGTGTGTTAAATTATGTGCTTCATTATTATTTATGTGTTTATTTTTATGGGCTTTTCCTGTGTATTTTTATTATTATTCTGTATGAATCTGTGCATTTGTAGAGTTTATATATGTGCACACTTAAATTTGGCATTGTGTAGAGCAGAGTTGTTAATGCACAAAAATAATGGTGTGCGGGTGTACGCACTTAAATTTGGTGCTACACAGAGTAAATCTAGTGAAGCATGGAAAAATAATAGTGTGTAGATATGCACACTAAATTTAGCACTACGCAATGCAGATTGGGTGGTGCACGCATAATATTGGCACACATAATATTGGCGCACGTGATGTGCGCTCTAAGCATTGGCAGAGCATAGAGCATTTTTGTTGGTGCATGCACAATGTTGGTATGCAGTGCATGCATGCTGAATATTCATGTCGTGCGATGATTTAATTAATGGTGTAGGCAGAGTACTAGTGCAGGACAAAAGTGCACTAAAATTTTGCATGTTGTGGCCTGTAACTGCAATGCCCACAAAATATTAGCATGCAACACAAAAATTATGCACAATGGGTATTAGTGCATGAACCAAAATTGTGCGCGATAGATATTGATGTGCAATACAAAAGTAGTGCACACTAGATATTGGTGTGAGAGAGAAGTGAGCCACATTGGTTATAGGTGCACGGAGCATGCACTACCTTATGGTGTTTCTGCACATACTAAATATGGGTGTACATTTAAAAACAATTCCATGTGAAGTCATTTGGATGGTCTACAATAACAGAAAACCAGTGAATTTTTATGACATTTTATACTGTTTGAAGGTCATCTTTTTGCAGCGCATTTTTGAGGCCCTAAACAACGGTTTTAGCTACTCAAAAACCGTTAGAACATGTAATGTACCTTTGTAAACTGTGTCTCTGCAGCTCAAATGAAATATCATGGAGAGATGTTTCTAATGGTATAAATCGTTTGTCAAAATGAAGCTTTTATGAGGAAGTTACATGTCAAACAATGGAGGATAAATTTTAAGACCCAACTAACTTTAGAGGGCTATGAATTTTTTCTATGCAATCAGATTGAGGCAGAGGAGAAGTATATGGAAAGCTATTGAACCATAGAACATATTCATGGAGATGAATTAAAATTCTTGGCATAATCATTGTATTTTTAGATGACATTCGTATATATTCTAAGTTAGAGGAAGAGCATGAAAAACACTTGAGGATGGTATTACAAGTATTAAGGGAGGATCTATTGTAAGCCAAATTTAGCAAGTGATCATTTTATCAGAAGAAAATTCATTATTTGGGACACATCATTTCAGAGGAAAGGATAGTATCGGATCCTAAGAAGATAGATACCATTAAAGGATGGTCAGCGCCAAAGAATGTGATAGAGTTTAGATCATTCATGGGCCTTGTAGCCTACTATAGGATATTTATTGAAGAATTCTCAAAGATTACACACCCAATCACTTCCTTGCAAAGGAAGGGTGTGAAGTATCAGTGGACATTGGATTGTGAAAAGAGTTTCCAACACTTGAAGCATTTATTAACAAGTACTTGAATACTAAGGATTGTTGATCCAAATGAATACTTCATTGTATGCACTGATACATGAAAATAATGGCTTGGTGGAGTCCTCAATCAAAATGGGTATGTGGTATGCTATGAATCAAGGAAGTTGAAGGAGCATTAAAGGCACTATGCTACTCATGATTTGGAGTTGGTAGCAATAATACACGCCTTGAAGATGTGGAGGCACTACCTCATGGGGAAAAAGTTTGAGTTGAGGACAAACCATCATGGTATGAAATATTTATTTCGACAACCAACTAAAAATGTCAAGAAAATAAGGTGTTTAGAATTTCCATGAATATGATGTTGATATAAAGCATATCAAAGGGAAAGACAACAAGGTGGATGATGAAATTAGAAGAAGGGTGCATGAGTTGCATCCTACAACCATTATCATGTACCAATCATATCTGAAAGATATAATCTTAGAGGCTGCAAAATCAGATTTTCAATACATGGAAAGAATAACAAAATTACAACAAGGTATTTTGTAGCAGACAAGTGAAGACTATAAGCTAGAAAATGATGGAATTCTCATGAACCTAGGCATAATTTATGTACCAAATTCTCAGGAATTGAAAAATATGACATTGAGAGAAATGAACAATGCACCTTATGTTGGGAACCCGGGTTATCATAAAACTATCACAGCTATCAAGAGCCAATATTATTGGCAAGAAATGAAGAAAGAAGTGTTGGATCATGTTGTCATTGATGCCAATGGTTTGATTGATTGATGTCAAGTGATTGTTTGATGTCAAAGGATTGATTGATTGATGATTGATGTAATATAATATGTAATGTCCTTGATGAGAATGCATAGATGAAGATGGATCAGTGAGTTGTCATTGATACATGATGAAGATGGATCGATGTGGTTTCATTGGTATATGATGCATTGTTGGAAAAATGTAT
>SNQJ01S0151271.1:0-23108 GCA_010110895.2 Picea sitchensis
CGTCAGCCTGCATCATCAACCATCATGTCAGATCATATCAACAACATATCATAAAATCAATAGCATATCATCCAACAAATAAATATCACCGTAAATGAAACAACCCAAATAGCCCACTCCCTGACTCAATCCAGAGTCCAAGGGAGTTCCCCCGATGCCTCTGCATCCTCAAGGTCCGAAACCATTCACACTCAATGAAACTGAGTCAGCAGCACCTGTCTACATCAAAGTAGTAAAAACATCTTGTCATCTAACTTAACGCATCATAATGAAGGAAAAAGTTTCATCATCATAAAAATCCAGATCACTTGCGAGCAAGTGTCCTCAAAGAATAAGTTTGTAAGTGCGCCAGAGCGGGATGTTACAGAGATTCCACGCTACTAATGCTTCAGAATTATCAACAAATTCAACACATAATACATGATATAAATTCAGATTTAAACAAAATTAAATAGAGTTCCATAATACAGACTAAATTTAATTGACATAAAATTCGACAGAGAATCTACGAATACAAATTCAGACTTAATTCCTTAGTTTACCAGAGAACAATACACTATCAATTTCTTTTGATGTCTCAACAAAAAAAACTATGATCATGCGAACTTCAAATATGGATGAAAATACAAATTTTAAACATACTCCATACACAATAAGAATTCAAGTTTTACAATGAGGATCAAGCCACTCAAATTTAGAGTTTGAAAAACACCCAAAATTACAGCAAAAATTGGAAAATTGTAAACACCATAACTATTATTCATTTGGCAGCAATTGTAACAAATTTCCATTCATAATTTCTAGAGACTCTACAGTGGCCATATCAAATCTAACATACTAATATACTTGTACTACAAATAAATGCATAATATAAAAATATCGGGACCGATGAAGGTTGTGAAATGAATATGCCCTTCAAGTCTGGCGCTCCTATGTTCTCTTGCTTTCTAATAAATGAAAATTCACCGGTACCTCCCAGCCAATGCTAAGGGAAATATTCTTCCCCCTTATCCCCTGAGCTGCAAAGGAGTCACACATAAGAAACCAACAACAATAGCTCCAAGACTTGCCTCGCAAGGAAGAACTTCCACTTTTTTTATAAGCTTGGTATCCCAACTCTCACAAGTATAACACAATCCATTAAAAATTTGGCAGCATAACAATGCTCAGAAGGTCAGATACATTTCCCTTATAAATAATTTGTTTTATAGAAATTTCTTCACTGACACATGTCCTCATGAAAAAATAATTAAATTTTTAGTTTAAATCAAATATGATTATTCACCCACACACTTGTCATACTCTCCCGAAGTTGCACAAGTAATTACCAAATTTTATTTTATTTAAAAAGACAAATTCCCTCACAATTCCCAATGTGTTCCTATTTTCTCTCTTATTTGTCCCTTTGTTCCACAATTTCTCCTTAAAGAGTGTCTCCTAACTAGACCTTAGTTAGAGTTGGATTAGGAGTCTTCTTCTAGTTAGACTAGTGGTAGGTTGACTGAAGATTATATTATATGTACACCCAACCTCGCAAGTTATTATTTATTTCTATTTTAAAATCTTTTTTTATTAATTTCATGCACACATGTGCATTTTATCCAATCTTTTAGATTTTACTCACCTTTTCCTAGAAATTATTTATCTCAATTCTTTTAATATTTTAATTAGTCCCGAAATTAAACTTCAACTTAGGCTTAGAATCTTGATAGGATTTTCAATTAATAATCTATTGCTTGATTAATTATTTAATCCAACAAAGTCTAATCATTTCAATGTTTTCTAGGCCACCTAGATTTATTGACTCAAGTTCAGTTACGTGATGTGCCCTTTGAGATCCACCAAGTGTAGGTAGTCTTCCCAATTGCTCGGTTTTGTCCTTATGTACATTCGTACCATATATTTCACAATTTGGTTTGTTTGTTTGGTCTGCCCATCCATTTGTGGATGATAACTTGTGTTGAAATTCAAGTTAGTATTTAATCCTGCAAACAATTCTTTCCAAAAAGTAGATGTAAATTTTACGTCTCTATCTGAGATCACCATTTAAGGAATACCATGTAGTCTAAAAATTTATTTCATGAATATTTAAGCGATTTTTATACCTTTAAAAGTAGACTTTATATGAATAAAGTGTGCAAACTTACTAATCTTATCGATTACCACCATAATTGAATCATTTTTTTTTTTAGTTCTAGGAAAACCTGTAATAAAGTCCAGTGATATAGTCTTCCATTTCCGTTCTGGCACAGGTAAGGGATTCAAAAGGTTGGTTGGATGTTGGTGTTCATCTTTCACCTGATGACAATATTGACACTTAGATAAGTATTATGATGTTTCTCCCTTCAAATTAGGCCAATAAAATAACTTCTTTAGTGTTGTTACCATTTTCTGGTATCCCGGATGACCAGAATATGGTTTCTTGTGTACTTCATACAAAACTGTTAACTTTAATTTAGTCAAATCTAGTATGTATATTCTGTTTTTAAATCATAGTAGGTGATTTATGTCCAAACTCATATATGTTTTGTCTGAATTTTATGTATTATTCCATAAATCTACCACTATTTTAGTGTAAATTTCATCATTATTACCTGTAACCTTTATCCTCTGCTCAAGATCACTTTCTTCCTTGCTAATATTTATTTCAAACATCCCATGAACTTTTCTTTTTAAGGCATCAACCACATTGTTTTCCTTACCCTTGATGTGTCTTACCTCAAAGTCAAATTCACTCAAAAAGGCCAGCCATCTTGCTTGCCTTGAGTTAAGGTCTGGTTAACTAAAGAAAAATTCCGCACTGTTGTTATGAGTGAATAATAGAATTTTTTTACCCATTATATAGTTCCGCCATATTTTTAAGGCGTGTATTACAACTACCAACTCTAAGTCATGAGTGACGTAGATTCGTTCGTGGTCCTTTAGTTTCTGGGAATCATAACAAATAATGTGCCCTTCTTGAGATAGGACACCACCCAGACCTTCTTTACTTGCATCCACACAAACTACGAAGTCTTTGTCTAGATTTGCTACCTTTAAAATGGGTGTGGTTGTTAACAATTCCTTTAAATTATTCAAATTGTCTTGACATTTATGTAAGTAGTTAAACTTGATTCCCTTCTTTTGTAATGATGCCATAGGGTATGCAATCTTGGAAGACCCCTCTATAAATCTAAGGTAATATCTGGTGATTCCCATGAATAACCGAATGTCCTCTACGTCCTTAGGGATCGGCCATTCCATGATGGATCTTATTTTCTCAGGATTGATTGCAATACCTTCTGCATATATTACATGTCGTAGGTATTGTATTTTCTTTTGATAAAAGTCACACTTATCGAATTTATCATACAGTTTGTGTTTTCTTAAAGTTTGCAGAACAATCCTTAAGTGTTCTTCATGTTCTTCTTTTGTTTTAGAATATACTAGGATATCGTCAATAAATACCAAAACAAACTTGTCCAAGTACAGACTACAAATTTTGTTCATTAAACACATAAATGTGGTTGGCGCATTAGTGAGACCAAACGGTATAACAACAAATTCGTAATGTCCATGTCTTGTTCTAAATGTTGTTTTACTTATGTCCTCATCTTTTATCCTAACCTGGTGATAACCAGATATTAAATCCAATTTAGAAAAAATCTTTGCGTGACCTACTTGATCGAACAGATCATTTATCCTAGGTAAGGGGTACTTGTTCTTAACAATCATTTTGTTTAATTGTCTATAATCGATGCATAACCTTAGAGTTATGTCCTTATTTTTAACAAAAAGAACTGGCGTTCCCCATGGTGAGACACTTGGCTGAATATATTTCTTATCCAACAGTTCTTGTAATTGAATCCTTAATTCTGTTAATTTGGGTAAACACATTCAGTAGGGCACCTTAGATATAGGACCCGAACGAAGTAGCAGATCGATAGAAAAGTCTATCTCTCTCCTTGGGGGAAATTCAAGTATCTCATCAACAAACACATCTCTAAAATCATGCAAGACGACAAAATCCTCTAAGCTAGATTTATTTTCTTTTTCCAACAGAGTTGTCACTTGGATAACATAAATCTGACAACCTTTTCTCATGCACTTCTTAAATTTCATTGATGAAATATACCTAACTAAGATTGGTGTTTGTATACCTTGAACTGTCCTAACAATATCGTTTTCATCTTTATACTTGAGTGATTTTTCATAACAATCTAAAACTTCTTTATGCCTTTCTAACCAATCTATTCCAATAATTATGTCATAAGACCCTAATGGTAGAATGTTCATATTTGTCTCTGTGTTTTGACCACCTAAACTGAACTCGCAGTCGGAAATAAAATCAGATACTTTTCTTTTTGTCCCTGTTGCTAGTTGTACTAGCCAAGATTTTGCATGTTTTTTTTCTTTTAAGTTTATTTGAATCCACTACACCGGGAGCGATATAACTCAACGTAGCTCTAGGATCAATTAAAAGAGAAATACAAGTATTGTTAATTTTACCTTCAATTTCCACTATAGTGGACTGGTGATCATCTTGTCGGCCATCCATGGCTGCATTGATCCAATGTAAGCTTCTGCCTACATATCCCACTGTAGAGGCTTCGTGTAGGTTGTGAAATGTAGTCCTGGTTATTGAATTAAAAGATGGGAAGTTCCTCCTTAAGTGAGGTTCTCCACATTTCCAACATTTTAATGGTTCTTTGGGGCTGTCCCCAAACTTCTTTGTTCCTAGATTAACTAGTTTACCACCTCCTTGGGTGTTGTGGTTGTGGGAGTGAAAATATTTCCTTGGAAAACTCTTTTATGCGTTTCGGAAAGGGGTTGGCTGATATCCCTTCTTCCGTTGGTTCATTCGATATTGTTTCTTCTCCTTCCAAGCCTTAGGAAATTCCGACCATTGCTTGTATTGGTCTTAACACATCCGAGCCTTCTGGAAAACTTCACTCAAGGACTTGGGGCTTTCCAATTCGATTATGTACTTATAGGACTATGGTAAACAACTTAGGAACCGTTGGATTTTTACTTTTTCCTCCTGGATATAAGGAACAAACCTTAATAATTAAAGGAATTTGTTTATCAGGTCATCCATAGCCATTTGACCGACTCGTAGCTCATAAAACTCTTTGGTTTTTCTTTCATAGTAAATTTTAGATAGATACTGTTTCTTAAAGTATTTCTTAAAGTCCAACAATTCCATTTGTTTTTCCTTTAGGCCCTTGGCCAACTTCAGATCCTGCCACCATATGCCTTCTTTTCCTTTCAAGTTATAGATGGCCATTCTAACCTTCATATTGTTGGAATAGTTCTAGATTTGGAAACAATTTTTAATGTCCAATAACCATGCTTCAGCCTCCTCCCCTGTTGTGGATTCCTCATCAAAGGTGGACAGTTTGATTTTCTTAAACTCTCCCTCAAGATGGTCTACTTGTTTCCTTTTTCTTCCTGTTTTTGTTTTATCTTCAACTGACAGTGTACCTTCGGAAGAGTTGTCTCCTTTCTCTCCTTCAGGACCAAAATTTTTGGAGGCGCTTTTGTTGACCTCTTCTTCCTCATTATTGTCCTTCAGGATCTTCTTTGTCACTATGCTCCTCAACAATACTTCATTTATTTCCTGTTGTTATTGTTGTGCCTTTTTCAGTTTCTCATTGTCTGCTTTGAAAACTTGCAGCTCAATAATGAGATTTCTCATAGTTTCCAGAACCTTGGTAGGTGAACTTCCATCACTGTTTTTCCTTTTTTATTCAAGAGGCCCTTTCTCAGGATTCTCCTCGAGTTTGATCTATGCTTCATTCTGTGCTACCATGATCACAACAGAAATAATTTTTTTTGTTTGTAACAATAATGGTTTTGTTAGTTTTACATAAACAAAAAATATGTGATAAGAAAATGTTTTGGCCCTGTTTAAGGTCCAGGTGTTGTAACATTTTCTCTGATACCATATGTAATGTACCCCATATTTATCCACACACAAAAAAAATCCCAGGGTAATTATCCAATGCTTTCATTACTTATCTAACCTTTTTTAATGATACTATGATGTTCTTTAACACTACTTTTCCTTTGCACCCTTTACATTTACCATATCCTTGACAATTGAAAACAAAAGACTCTAACTCATTCCTATTCTCAAGGAAGGTAGTTGGATTATCTAAGTGAATATAACTATATATAAATATATATACTCGCCATAGAGTATGCATTCAATTCGCGCAAGCTATGTACATACTATGGAAAACAAAAATGCATATTTTGACATGGGATTTGAATTAATGAATTAATCCCTCAGAATTGTGTGATAGGTATTTACAGAACGAGTTCTATCCACATGAAATTCAACACATGATAGTATTAAGGCCTAGAACAGTTTCAACCAAATGGTTAGGTGCCTTTTAATCGTTCTTGGTTGTTTTCCCCACTTATTAGGACTAATCCTCGAACTAACCCTGACACGAGGGCTAACGGATTTGAGATGAAGTATATAAATCTAACTAAACTGGGGTAAAATACTTAAACTAAACTATAACCTAGAACTAATATGTCGTTACATTTTTCCTAGTCCTATAGTATGCAACTGTCATGGTGTAAATGCGCCATGCCAATGACATTTATGGCAGTCTGTAACTCGCCTCCTTGGGACCGTCGCTTATTTATTGTGTCCATTGATTTTTTTCCACATTTCCTTAATCACATGGGATGGGTACAACTCTGCATTATTTCCATTAAGCTTAACCTACAGGGATTTTTCCAATTCTATTGTTTCACTTGTCGTCTTGGCTTTCTGTAGTTTTCCCTTTGTTTACAGTGATAACCCTGTTTCAGACTTTGATGGTAGCATAACCAACATTTTGGTGGAGTCACGATCGCTCTGGTAGAGGAGAGTATGGCGTACCAGAACCATCAAATGCTACCATAAACTAGGTAAGGATTCATTGGTTGTTATATCCAAACTCCCGATTTTAAGAAACGTTTTATTGTATGTATCAGTTCTTTCAGAAAAACCCTAAGAGCGTAACTAGCTTGTCTTCCATGGCCTAGTGTAGAGTTTTTGGCAATGGAATTTCACCTAGTAGTGTTTAGGGTTTTCTTTGGCTTTATACCTGTCCTTCGTATTGTTTTCTAGGACCCTGTGTGATGACATCTTACTGCATGTTATTTGTTTCTTATTTCGAGTTCCTTGAAATTTATGAGATCAATGTAAAATAATAGTCCCGTAATTAAACCCTTCATAAATATTGTTACTTCAGTAAAGATTAATATCGATTCGCGATTTTGACTGTATACTATGTGGCTTTCTTGGGTTTTTTTCCCTAGTCGGGAACTGGGTTTTCCAACGGTGTGGAAGAGCGTTTCCCTTATGGATTTCATGTTGTTGAGTCTTTCCTTTCTTTATAGATACGTCGATATCCGGTAACTCTGGAATTTCTTTAGTGATATCCTCGATCTGTTAATTTCTTAGGGTAAAGTCTTGGTGCTCGTGAAGGTCCTGATTCATTTTTTTGAAGGGGCACAATTTGTGTTCTTTTATTTCCGTGCCTTCTGAAATCACATAATATCTAAATTCTTGAGTATGGTAGTAACACTCGAACTTTAATACATTTGTTGTGTCCCAAATAATTTCACAGTAAAATGTTAGAGAACTTAGGAGAAAATCTCTACAATACAGTTAATTCCGTGAGAACTTATTTCCTGGCATGTTCAATTGAATTCGTCTTTTCCAAAATTTTAAATAATGTTCCTTTTAATTTAAGTTATTTTCCTTATTCTATAATTCCTTTGTACCAGTGTGAATACAATCTATGTCTCTTTTCATTTTAGCTTTATTCATGGGCCCTTAGGACTTGGTTGAATAATTACTTTGTCTATTGTCCTAAATGTTTGAATGTCCTAACTTCTTTTATTAAATCGTATCGAGGAAAAAAATTCCAGTTTATTTAGGATTCTATTCGTGATGTTCATTCCAAGAAGGTTTTAATTAAAATGACAATAAACTCATAACCTCATTCTATGGCCAATTGGGAAATCTTGTGGATCCCGGATTGACATTGTACATTCTTCATTATAACTGTTTGGATGATGTATGATTATTCGCTTTCTGAAAATATTGCTAAATGTTTGGTTTCTAAAATCTAATGATGGGCCCCTTTTGATTTCAAGGGTACCCATCAGGCGATCCTTGACCCCTCCACTCCTTCGGGTCTGTTGATGACGTTATCAAGGATGCAAGGAGGAAGGATGAATTTTAATATAGACCCAAAGCTAAGTACAATCTGAAATCTTCCTGTGTTGTTTGTTTTATAAATATTTTACCCTGGTAATTTAATTCTACATTCAACATAAGAATTTTTTTTGCTTCCCACTAAATACTAATTCTAGTTTTCTTGGTATTCTTACAAGGTTGGTGCGCATGAAATCCTCAGATTTTGTAAATCACCTTACACAAAAGGTACTCGGGTTCCTTTTACAGTACTCTCAGAGTTTATCATTCCAAGTTCTAACAAACGAAAAAATGGTTTTGACTTAGAATGTCATTATTCTGGAAAGTCCAATCCAGGATCCTGTAGCGTCTGGTTAACAAGTATATTCATTGTTGTAATGATGTTTCATTGTTGGACATTTATAAACGCAGTATTTCCATAGACTTGAATACACATTTGATTACTGGCCTAATTTTGGAATATGTAATAAGTTTAATATTTTAGTCACGAGATTATTCTCCTGAGCATTTGTAATGAAACAATGGTTGTTAACTATTTATTGTAGACTTATGGTTACGCAGATCTTCTATTCTTCTTGTTTAAAAAACTCATGTTATGATTACTGTGGCATCTCACTGATCATTTTCCTTTATGTCATCGGTATCTAGTTTATGCATAAAATAGGCATTTAAAGAGGGCCTAAAAATTTGTACAGACAGTTATATAATCATTACAAGTCTTTAATAGCATTTGTACAGTTTGATATTCATAGCTATTTGGTACATACTATGTATTTAACCTATAGAAATATATGGCTAGGTAAATATTAAATTTCAAGTTTACCTCGAGACTATCCTTTGGCATTTTCAATTGACAATAAACTTTTGAGCTGGTTACCTATATGCAATAAATTATATGCCTGAAAGGATAGGGTTAGCACAATACAGATCCCATCTAGCTTAGATACATCTTCTATATACTTATATAACACAGTCCCATTTATAGTTAATACACGCGTAATCTCTTACTCAAGGAATATAATAAAAATTGTAAGAGTTATACTGTATTATATTACATTCCAACAACAATTTAATCAATAAAGCCATTCATCCATATTTAAAGAGATGCATTATATCAGTCATCAAACAAATAAATGGACATATCTGAGCAATTGTCGAACAACAAATGGAACAACCAAGTTCCTACCAACCTTAGAATGGAACAACCAAATCTACTTTCTCCGCTTACCTCCTAGCCTCACCATGAATCCATGAGGGAAAACTCCATAACTCCACCTCATCTATAGTCCTTCTATTTCTAAAAACTTCTCCTTGCCTCACACTCTGAAAATAGTGTTCATAAAAACAACAAATAATTGTTCCCGAGCATACTAGGCAACGTCCTACCTCCTCCCATATGCTATATATCCAAAAACATTTGTGCCTAGGTATTTTTCCCTTGGGAATTTTTGCAGCTTTCCAAATCACTGATTTTCAGGTGCTCCCAATGGCCAAATTCTTGATTTTCCACTTGTAACATTCATCCCTGAGGTAGTTCCAACATGTTCCCCACTCATGAAGTCATGGTCAATTGATTTCAACTTGACTGTTCCATTTGTCCATCATCAATAAATATAAAAATATTTGTTTTCTTACAAGTGTCATATTCAAAGAGTTAGTTGGGTCAAATGAGATCTGTACCCAACATTCATAATCATAATTTACAATTAACGAAATTCAGAATTCGGAATTGCCATAAATGACAATAATTTTCCAATTTCAAATTTACCAAAAACGGAAATAAATTCTTAAGTATTTTCAAACTTAAAAATAATTTATTTTTGGGGATGTTACACCTTTTGTTTCAAACAACACTAAATCAACTGGATCATAAATCTAGTCTCAACCACAAGCTACTCGCTTCTAATCAATGGAGCCCCAACAAAACCTTTCTATCCTTCGAGAGGCATCAGACAAGGACACCTGCTTTCCCCCTTCTTGTTCATTATGATGATGGAAGGGATAAACAGAAGCATAAAAAATGCAACTGCAGTAGGAAAAATAAAGGGCATCAAACCTTTCGAATATTTTCCAACCTCCACACACCAAAAGTTCGTTGATGGCGCCCTACTCCATGGAACACCCACAGTCAAGGGATAAAAAGCCTTTAAAATAATCTTAGAAGACTTTGGGGAAACCTCAGGGGTGGATATCAACCACTCAAAATCGGTGATATACTTATTCAACACTAATCCTACAATTCAAAGAAACCTAACCAACATTATGAGGTTTGAATGCAAAAATATCCCAACTAAATACTTGGGAATCCCCCTGATGGATAGAGCATGAAAAATGACAACGTGGGAAGGAGTGTCAACAAAATGCAGGAGAGGGTAAAAAATTGGACTTACAGAGCCCTCAACCTAGTTGGGAGGCTTATCCATACCAAAGAAGTTATACAAGCAGTTCTGGTGTATATGATGTCAGTGTTTCCCACTCCCAAAGGAATACTACAAAAGATAAGAGCCATTCAAAGATATTTCCTATGGCAAGGTGCTGAAAATAAAAACAAATGGGACCTGGTGGCCTGGGAGAAGGTTTTTAGACCAAAAGGCAAAGGAGGACTGGGCTTACAAGACCCACAGGTAACCAATGAATCCTACGGGGGGAAACTTTGGTGGATATGGGAAAGGACATTTCAGTACCATGGGAAAACCTCCAAAAGGCCAAGTATGCCTCTAACATCAACGATCGGGATCAAATTCGATTCATGAAAACAAGGGAGGGATCAACCATCTGGAATATCGCCTAGTGAAACAAGAACTAGATCCATAAACACAGCTTCTGGGAAGTCAAAAATGGTAAAACAACCATATTCTAGGAGGATGCATGGTAACAAGAACCAAGAATGGAAAATTTGGACAGGGAGGAGCTCCAACAGGAAATGATAGCGCAAGGAAAAACTAAAATCCATCACTACTGGAATCAAAGAAATGGTTGCAACAGATGGAGGATCTGGAACAAAATCAATCCACAAAATAGAGACCAGATCATAACTCTAACGAAAGAAGTGGAGGAGGAACTGGGGAAAAGGAAAATTACAGTCTTAGAGGAAGAGGACCAATTAAGGTGGGGCGGGGAAAATGGTGGGGAATTCAAATTAAAAGAAGAATGGTATTACATTGCGAACCAGAATCAAGAAGACTTGAGGAAATAGTGGGGAAAGATTTGGGGCAACCCCTAATGGCCAAAAATCAAAATGTTAGAATGGTTAGTTCTTCACAACCGAATTATGACCTGGGAAAACCTCAAGAAAAGGGGATATATAGGTCCATATCATTGCCACCTCTGTCAAGATAACGAGGAAACAACCAATGACCTCCTCGATGAATGCAGTTACACAACAAAGATATGGGATTGGGTGACATGCGTCTATCACCTGTCCAATAGGATCTAAGGTAACATCAACACAACCATCAACAATTGGAATGAGAGTTACAACGAAAATGATATCATGAACCTCTAATGGAATCTAATGTTTGGGATGATCATCTAGGAAATATGGAAAGAAAGGAACCAACACATCTTTAGAAATGAAATCCTACTAGAAGGAAAGCTCAAGGATGCAATAATCTCCCAAATATGAGAAACAATTTAGAGACGCAACTACAAGAAGGAAAAAGCACAACTCACAGACTAGGACTCTCGTATCCTGGATTTGTTTCGCCTAAAAGAGGGGTGCAACAAAACACCAATAGGGCGGGAACCACAACTTTAAATAGGAGACTGCAATTGGACCCCCCCCTTCGTTAGGGTTTACCAAATTCAATTTTGATGAGGTGGTGAAAGGAAACATAGGAGTGGGAGGGACGAGAGGGGTGATCAGAGATAGTGGTGGTGACAACATCCGGATATACATTGGGGGTATGGGAAACTCAACCAACAATGTAATAGAGTTTGGATCCCTGGATCTTGGCCTTGAAATCCTAAGACACGAAAGGATAAAAATCACTATCATGGAAGGAGACTCCACCTTGGTCATCAACACACCGAAGGGACTCCAAAATGGCACCAGAGTGGGACAGGTTCGGTGACAATAGTTCCTCGCACATTCCCTATAGAAAATCCAAGAACATATGAAAACTCTTAATAGAGTGGACTTGTGTTAGGTGTGCAGGACAGCGAATGGCCTGGAGGACAGACTAGCCAATGAGGAAGTTGGGAATGAAGGTACGAAACTAGACACTACCTGGATCAACATCCCGAGTGGACAACTCATAATTGACTGCATCCAACTAGCAACAAAAGACCAGGAATAAATCTTAATCAAGGAAGGTCATATCGAGGAGGGTGGTGCAAGGCCTAGAGACAGGCACATAGGACCCAGGTAGGATAGGATTTCTTGACACTCTTCCACCAATTACCATGCAGGATCAACATAAAAGAAAGGTGGGGGTATGGAAGCAAGGCCCTTTCGACAGTAAGAGTTGCAAGGAAAGCACGTGGGATAGTACATATGGAAAACCACATGCAACGAATGGCGTAAGGCATGAGGGAGTGACATGGCCCAGACTTGATACACCGTGCCAAAGTATAGGTACAAAGAGAAGCACAGTCGGATCTTAAGCGATCAGGAGTAGGGACTCGCATAGGGATAAGGCCGAGTCATCATGATCATACGAGCCACAATGGGGAAAAATGATGGAAGAACTCACCACTACGAGCAAACCGTGATTTAAACAAAAAGCTTGCAGCAGGGGAAGAACAATAAGAGGATAGACAATAGGAATAGTTGTAAACAAAAGGAGCACAACTGCAGGGGATATTAAAAATACAAGGCTAGGGAAAGGAATAATCCTTGTGAAGTGAGGTATAGGCTGAGTATCCAACAAAGGAGCTGTGACAGGACAAGTGGGATGGTGCTTATGAAGCGAACGCACAGGAAGAGGAATCCCCTTGGAAAGGAAGTCCCGATTAGTCCAAGGTGGGTGAAAAGAATGGAGCATGTGACAAAAGACATGGAGGGAACCTTCCAAACTCTAGTTTCTTCGAAAGGAAAAGAGACCATTACTTGGTGGGAAAAGGAAATAAAAGAAAAACACAAAGGCAAATCATGGGATACACTAGAAAATGAAATAGACTAGGTAACTGATCTAGGGCCACATAGCTGAGGGAAACCATCTACCATAAATCAGTGGAGATGGCGTGGCTAACTAAGATGATGATCGACAAAGTGAGTTTGGAAATGGAAGACACCAGACAAAGGGAAAACAAGGAACACACGAAAACTCTAGATGAAATCCCGAGTCGCCTCAGCAGTCTGGAAACTATTACCAAATTGTTAGTTGAGGTTGAGAAGGACCAAAAATCCAACATGGAGCAGTTGGATACTCAATTCCACCTTTATCTATGCTTTGTCCATCAAATGGACATCACGTCAGCTGATGGACACAGTGCACCATCCCAAATCAGGAAGACTCACATGATATCCGAGAGGGATGATAACAAGAGCCAAGCAGATGGTGGAAAGAAACACATCATTGTCCTCGACAAGTAAATGTTTAGTTTAATGGTAGGATTTCTAGGCGTAGTCAGGTCAGTCCGAAACACAACCCACTCAGGTCTAGTGGTTTTTATCAGCTTCTACTTTTTGTTTCTATGTTGCTTATCGTTTTCAAACAAGTTATGGTAGGACTGGCCTAGTTTCCCCCAGTGGCAGACCAGTCCCACCCCTCGTATATTTTAGCAAGCACATATTGGGAACCCCTGGTCTGGTTTCCTACCACGCAGATTAGGAGGCCCCCTTTTTTGTATCATAATTTTTTTGCAATAATACAGTTTATTACACTCACTTACCCCAAAAAAAAAAAAACATTTGTTTAAAAAAAAAAAAATCCACCTTTTTAAAGTAATTTTTTTTTTTTTTTTAATTTGGGTTTTTAATATATTTTTTTAAATGTGTTTTTTTCTTCATTAAAAAAAAGTTAAATATTTTCTCCTTTCTCTTTATTTATTTTTTAATGTAAATTAAAAAAATATTGTAAATAAATTTTCATGTGACCATTTAAGATCCAATTTTGGGTTTTTTATTTGCATAGGGATTTGTTGTCAAGGCCAAAATTTAAATTAGGTCATAATTAGCTGCAATTTTAATGTTTAGAAAAAACATTTTTCTTTAGGCAGCGTCACTTTTTTATTTAGTCGTTGATTTTAAGGTTTTTCTAAGAAACTATTTTATGTTCTAAGGCCATTCTTGAAAAAGTTGTAATTTTGAACCGGTTAGAAAAAATGGTGCTATTGATAACACCACTTTTTTATTTGGGCGTTGATTTTAAAGTTTTCATAAGAAACCATTTGATTTTTTAATACCATGCTTGAAAAAAGTTGTAATTTTGACCTGGTTCCAAAAAATAGTGTTGTCGGTAGCACCACTTTTGATTTGGGGGTTGATTTTCATGTCTTTTATGAAAAAATATGTGTTTTAAGGGCTAGAGTTCTCGTTTTGAGGTCACAGTTCTCATTAAGTTGGTAACTTTTTTATGACTATAACTGATGACCTTTCCAAAAATAAAAATTTTCTTTATCATCCTACCCAACCTTTAATAACATAAAATCTACCTAGGTGGGTGGAAGAGGAAGAAGTCCTCACATAAATAGTTGCCTATCTGATCTATACAATCAACAGTTTCATGATTGATAGTATGATTGATGAGAAAACCTTCCTTGAATTTTTTGCAAAATCAATATCCAACTGATGTTAAAATATAAGGGATAAATGATGATAACAGATCTAAAATTTCTATTTAAAATAATAAAGAATTATGGACATATTTTTTCACTACTGAAATAAAAGATCTGACTGTCAAAACCATAGAGATCAACCCTAAAAAAAGGTTAAAAATCAACAATAAACTTACTATTCAACAAGAAGAAAAACTATTAGATTTGCTGAAAAGAAATGTTGAAGTTTTTTCATGGGATTATAAAGACATGAAAGCATCCCTCCTTCTATTTGTACTCACCATTTTTACATCAAGGAGGATTTCAAAACTCTTAGGAAGCCCCAAAGAAGGATGAACCCTGTTGATGAATGTAGCTATAGGAGACATCCTCCATCTTACAAACCCGTGAGATGTGGAACATAGAAGCTATGTGAGGCCTTTCTCTCATCTTACAAACCTGAGAGAAATCCCCTAGGAAGGGTTCATGGTTACAGCCTTGGACAGATCTAGTAACATAGAGATGACCTCCTCCATGACATGGGAGAGAAGAACTCCATATAATTATCCGGTGGAAAAGAAATCTGTTGAGTTAGGATGTGCATGTGGCTGAGCACAAGGTGAACATGGGAAATCCCAAAAGAGTCGGGCACACCATCATGTGAAAAAAAATTAAGATGATGTGATGTCCTTCTCTAAGCAGCATAATTGACGAGAAGACTCCAAATGATTCTCCTGTTGGTGGCAGTGGGAAAGAATATCTGTAGAGTGGATGTGACTGTGGACGAGAACAAGTGACCGTGTGAATATCTGGTTCATATGTGTAATGTAGTGAATCAGATCTTTGGCATCCCTATGGATGTTCCCCTAGTGGATGATCACTAGTGGGTGTATGATATTATTTTCTATATATTTTCAAGAGTGAGACCTACCTGTAACCCTAGTTATTAGGTAAAGTGTACAGGTTAGCCCTATGTTAATATGATTAATATAAATAAGATAATTAATCATTTGAATATTAATTATAATAATAAGTATATTTGACTTAGAGAGGTCAGCCCTGTTGTGCCATTAGATGCCCTTGTTAATTGGTCAAAGTATAATAGAAGTAGGAGATGATTCTCAATTGTAGAATCATATCCTTCTTGTGTGTTTTGGAAATTTTAGCAAGTACTTCTCTTTGGAAAAGGTGCACACCTCTCTTGGGTGCTATTCTTCTAGGGCCTAATAACCCTCTTGTGTGCTAAGTCATTCTTGGTGGTGAAAGGTATTTCTCTTGAAGAATATAGCAAAGGATTTGGCTAGGTTTTTCTCCCTTGTTGAGAAGGGTTTCTCAGGATATATCTTGTGTTCTTGTGCATGGTGTTTCTTCTTGTGATATTGGTTGTTGCAACATTCTTGTTTATGGTTAATAAATGATGAAATTGAAATGAACTACATTCTTACCCTAGCTTAAAGAAATTAAACAAACCCTACAATGAAAGACATAGTTAAACAAGAATGTCAAAAACTGGTAGACGTTGGATTCATATATCCAATCTCAGACATTGAATGGGTCTTTCCTCTAGTTATTGTTCCAAAGAATAATGGGAAATGGAGTATATGTGTAGATTACCAAGAGTTAAACAAGGATACCAGAAAAGACCATTTACCCCTACCCTTTATTGACCAAGTCTTGGATGTCTTAGCTGGAAAATAATACTTTTTATTTCTAGATGGATTTAGTTGATACAACCAAATATAAATCAGTCCTGAAGATGAGGACAAGACCACCTTCACATTTCCCTAGGGAACATTTTCTTACAGAGTCTTACCTTTTGGCCTATGCAATTTTCCAACCACTTTCCAAAGAGAAATTATCATCATATTTTAAGAACTCATTCAAGACAAAGTTGGGATCTACATGGATGAATTTACCCCTTATGGAAAATATTTTGATGAAGCCTTACAAAATTCAGACAAAGTTCTCCAAATATGTAGATAAATGAACCTATCCCTTAACAATGAAAAATGTAATATGATGATGAATGAAGGGATTGTTTTAGGACATTATATGTCCTCAAGAGGGATGGAAATAAACAAAAACAAAATCAAAATCATCTCCCTACCTCCTACACCTATGAAACAAAATTATATTAGAAGTTTCCTTGGACATGCAGGATATCGTAAAAGGTTCATCAAGGATTTCAGTAAGATAACTTATCCTCTCTTTACCTTTTTGTCAAAATATCCTATAGTATCTTGTAAGGCCCATAAATGACCTCACCTATGAGAAATTCCTTGGTATTGGACATCCTGCAATAGCCTTTATCTTTTCTAAATCCACTGATATCCCTTCCTATGAAATGATATGGCCAAAATAATGAATTTTATTATGATGGAATGAGCACTTGCTCAATTTGGGATACAACTAATGTTCCCTCAATAATTGTAAAACCATAGTCAAGTGATGCTCATTCTCTTCTTCATACTTAGACTATATAATAATTCCATCCAATAAGAAAATGGCAAACTTATATAAGTATTCTCTGAAAATGTCATTCATAAAACACATAAAGACAACTAGTGCATTTAATAACCCAAATGGAACCATTTTGAACTCATAATGGCCATACCTTGTTCGGAAGGAATTCTTGTTGATGTATTCTTCTTTAATTCTTACCTGATGATAGTCTATCCTGAGATCAATCTTGGAGATTATTTTTTCATCTTCCAGTTGATCAAAGAGGTCATAGATCCTTGGCAAAGGATACCTGTTCTTCATAGTTACCTTGTTCAACTGCCTGAAGTCAATGAAAAGTCTCAATGTTCAATCCTTTTTCTTCACAAATAATACTGGGGCACCCAAAGGTGAAACACTGAAAGTATATACCCCTTCTTTAGAATCTCTTCAAGTTGCATTTTGAATTACTTTAGCTCTGGTGTACTCATCCTGTAAGGGGTGTTAGATACTGGAGTTTCTCCAAGCATCATATTGATGGAGAATTCAATATCTCTCTTGGGTGAAAATCTTGGTATTTCCTTAAATAAATCTTCAAACTCTTTTAGAACTTCATAATCTTCAAAATTTTCCTTCTTCTCTTTAGGTGTCTCTTCCATATGTGCTGCAAATATTTGACACCATTTTCTGTAACTCTTCTTCAGTTGCAAGGATGAAATTTTTCTGACGGTTACTTCCCTGAGAATTCCTTGTATTGTTCTTAAGTTTCCTTCCTCATCCAAGAAAGTAAATGTCGTATTATAAAAATCTAGGAAATAATGATGTTGGTCCAACCAATCCATACCAATTAGGGAGTCATAGGAACCTAAAGGTATGACGTTCAATTCATCCCTGTTGTTGAACCCATTCATGTTCATTGGACATGCCTTAACCATCTCACTGATTTTTCTTGTAGCTCCTGTAGCTACACCATCCAAGTTTTTCCAAAATTGCTTCTTGGAAAATGAAATATCTCCACCAACTTAGGATCTAGATAACTATCATGAATCAATTAAAATATAAATGGTTTGGTTGTTGATTTTACCTTCCACTTCAATCATGTGTGATTGAAGCTCAACTTGTTTGTTGTCTAGGGCTACATAGATATTAGGTACATTTCTTCCCATGTCCTCCATTATTTTAGTCTATTGTACATTGTGAACAATCCTCACTTTTTCACCTATGTGAGGGAAATATCGGTACATATGATTTCCCTTACAACCCCTAAATTGGATAGGTGGATGCCTTGGTATTTTCTCCAATGTTTCAATCATTATGGGTTCTTTAAAAGCTAGTTTTCCTTGAGAATTATTTCTGAAGAATGGTGGCTTAGTTCCCTTCTTCCTATGTTTGATCTTGCGTTTCTTCTTTTCTTCCCAAGATTTTTGGTAAGTTTCTCTCCCTTTATGTTGATCATAAAGGCACTTAGACCTTCTTATAGTTTCCTCTAATGTTTTGGGATCATCGTATTGTATCTTGTCACTGATAAATAATGGAAACCCACTCAAATATCTTTGAATATTAACTTTATCATCCTTGATGAAATAAACATACTTCAACAACTATAAAAACATCATTTCATATTCATCAATGGTCATACTACCAAGATTGAGTTCAAAGAACTTCTTCATTTTCTTATCATAGTTTCGCTTAGTCAAGTATTTCTTTTGGAAATACCTCTTGAATTCCCTTCAACTTACATTATTTTCATCGATGTCCTACACCTATAAAAATTGATCCCACAACATTGATGTTTTTCCTTTTAGTTGATAGATGAAAATTATTCCTTCTTCTCGTGAAGAATAATTTTGTAATTGAAAAATACTTCCCCATGCCTAGAGGCCATGTCTCTGCATCCTCATCCTTCTTGTTCTCACCATCAAATATAGGAGGCTTGATTTTGTTCATTCCCCCCTGTATCTAATCCACCCCAGAACTTTTCTTATGCTTCCTGACATGGGATGGACTTGAAATTTTGTGTTCTCTCTTAGTTGAATGTATTGGGGAATGATGGTGATGCCTGCCAACACTTCTTGTTATTCTCCTCTCATCGTGATACTTGTGACTCCATGATTTGCTTGAGTCATTATCCTTATCCATCTTCTTTTCTATTATGTCCAACTCTACATTAAATTTATGTTGAAGTCTTCTTGTTCCTCTTTGCATTTCATAAGCCTCT
The DNA here is from genome assembly GCA_010110895.2 of Picea sitchensis. Taxonomy (NCBI): domain Eukaryota; kingdom Viridiplantae; phylum Streptophyta; class Pinopsida; order Pinales; family Pinaceae; genus Picea; species Picea sitchensis. The sequence continues at coordinate 19,560 of SNQJ01S0151271.1, forward strand.
CATTATCAACCTTATAACTGTGGACATCCTTTTGCAAAATTTTAATAGTCTCTACCAAGTTCATTTTCTATTCCTTACCTTCACCATGTCCATTTGAATTTGTAACTTCATTACCCATATTAACATACATCCCTCTGATATCATATTCATGGTTGTAAACCCCCTATGCATATTCCATGATTTTGAACTTTGTGGTGATCTTGTTCTGATATAAATGTTGTGAATTCTACAAAATGTAGCCAACAAAATTTATTAGGATAAAATAATTTAAAAATATCCATGAACTTATGTACAATTTTGTTTCAATAATGTATCATAATTCTTTCTTTCATGAGTCCTCCTGAAAAGTCTCAACATAAGATTATTTTCATCTGTGTGGACTCACAGACTCACGAAAGCATAACTCTCCCTTTCATAAGTTTGTCCAGAGAGTCTCCATAATTAACCATTTTCATCTTTGCAAGCTCGCAGACTCACGGACTGGCAGACCCACAGACTCATGAAGGCATAACTCTTCCTTTCATAAGTCTGTTGGAAAAGTCCTCATACTTAGTCATTTTTCCACTTCTTTGGACTTGCAGACTCACGGTCTTGTAACATTTCTTTCCTAATTTTGTCCAAAATTCTCAACACTTAACTGTTTTTCCACTTCTTCGGACTCACGGACTCACAGACGCATGGACTAAGAATAAGTCTCAACACTTAACCATTTTTCCACTTCTTTGGACTCACAAACTCGTGGACTCATGGACTCATAATAAGTCCCAACACTTATCCATTTTTCCACTTCTTCGGACTCACAAACTCACATTATTGTAACCTTTATTTAATAATTCCATATGAAAGTATCAACACTTAACCATTTTCCACTTCTTCGGACTCGTTGACCCATAGACTCATAATAAGTCCCAACACTTAACCATTTTTCCAATTATTCGGACTCGCTAACTCACGAAGTCACAGACTCATAATAAGTCCCAAAACTTAGTCATTTTCCCACTTATTTGGACTCATGAACTCACGGATTCACGGAATCATAATAAGTTTGAAAACTTTGACATTTTTTCACTTCTTCAGACTCGCGGACCCACGATCTTGTAACTTTTCTTTCATAAGTCCATCCAAAAGTATCAACACTTAACCATTTTTAGCTCCCTGGCTCCGTGTACCTACCACCATGAACATACATGTCACCTTCTGCCACATTGACTGACACATGGTCCCCACACGATACTGACGTCGACATGTGGAAAAATACGAATTTTTTTTCCATTTTGCCTACTTTCCAAATATTCTAAAATTGCTCAAATTTTCCCAAAAAAATGAAATTCCTTCTTTTTCCATCATTAGATCTCTGTGAATAATTGCAATACAACCCAAATCAATCCTTGTACATAAACATTTGTTCGTTGCTTCTCAAATTCGACGTTTTCACTTCGAATTTGCCATTATTTCGCTGCAGGAAATTATGGATTTTTCCCAATTTCATTGAATTTTACCATGGTCTCTCTGCAACCATTAAAATGCATTGAATTTCCCTATTCTTAAACACAAATTCAACCTCTAGATAAACCAACTACTTGTGTTCACAATTGGTCGACATTTTTGGCATGAATGTTTCTTCAATACCTTCATGAATTGGGAAACTTATTTAACCAATTTCAGTCAGTCAACCATAGTCTTATGTTGAATTCAAATTCAACAAATTACAGGTATGAATTTTCTCAGAAAGAGATTAAAATCAGGAAAAACTCATCCTTGCACTAAATTTCCCAAATTCCCCGTGAATTTTAAAATAGAAAATTGGGGCTTTGGCCCAATTTCACCTCGCCGCTCCTGATTTCACCACAGAAACACCGTAATGATGCTTTCAAAAAAAATTCCAACAAACTCTTCCTAACATTATTTCAACGATTCACTTGGAAACTCTGTAATTTCACTTTTGTGATTTGCTAAATGGCCCATGCAGGCTCAGTGTTGAAAGCTCGAGTGTTGATACCATAGTGTAATGTCCCCATTACCATCAACTCAACAAAATTGCTCTGGTACCATTTTGTAATGTACCCAACCATCGAGGTTGGGCCACGTCATGAAAAATTAAAAATTTTGATACCATTAATATTAAATAATAAATTCTACATATGAATAGAGTTAAGTGGAAATAATAGCGAAATGCATGCAACAAAAATAATTCATATATATAACTTAACAACAGAGGTTCCATGACAAAAAACTCATAATCGCACACACATAGTAATTGAAATAAGAACATGAATGATACTTGTCTTAGGAAATAAACATCAATTGCAAGCAGACCTTCCATGTTCCACCCAGCCTTAGAACCCACTGCCCATAACTCTCAGCAGTGGTTCACCCCCGAGATGGGGCAAATTCCATCTGGGTAAAGGGTTTCTAACCAGGATAAGGTCTCTTTAATAGATTAAAAACTCATACACAGGTGCCAACTCAAATGAAAAACCTACAGTCTCTCATTCCCCACATTTTTATCCCACCCAGGAAGTGTGCCCCTTCTCTGATCAACACTCCTTCGACTACCCCACTTCCTCTCTGAGGCTTCAACAACAGGTCGAACAAGAATTCACAGACACTTGTAGCTACAGTTTGGAACTTTGAAAGTCAATTCCAAACGTTTCTCTGAACTAGAGAGAATTCTCATGGGCCCGATAACCCTCTTCTTTAGTCTTACTAGCCTGACAACCTGCTTCTTCAATCTTACGGGCTTGAAAACCCTCTTCTTCAATTCATCTCTCGAACTAACCAGAACAAGTAAAACTTTTTATTGTAGTCCAATACCCTACGGTACAATTCACTTCTCCTCCGTGAAGGAATAATTCCCCCAAAATAAATAATGAATCCGCTGCCCAAATACACTAAGTCCCCATGTTATATATATGCATGTGCCCTTTATGCCACATGGCACCCAAGGGACTCCCTTGTCCCCTCTTTTGAAACTTCCGATATATATAGAGTTATATACATACTTTAACCTTTAAGGAATATTAATATAGTATTCCATTGGGATTAATCTCCCTAGCTCAGCCCCTTTCCTAGAATCTTATCCCCCTTTCCCTTTCTATTGGATCAAGTTTAGCCCCCCATACTCGCTTTTGGGTCGTTCTGTAGTAGTGATGTACTTTATTATTGATATGAGTGTTTACATATTACAATAATAGGTGCGTTGGCCTTTAGCATCTAGTATATTTGGCCTAACAGTCACATAATCCTTCTGGCCCAAAATATCCTGGCTCACCAACCTATATGTTCATTGTAACGACCCTTGATTATTAAGTATAATTAATTTAATAATATAATCCTAAAAGATTAGATAAACTATATTTATGTCTTAAAATAACATTTCTAATTGATTATTATTAAATAAGTTGTTCATGATGGTTAATGATTAATTAAATTATTAATTAATTCATTAATTAATAAAGTATTAAATTAATGGTGGATAATAAGATATAATATTAAATTAGGTTACGCATCCCAGAAGGGATAACATATTAAATACATTAGGATAAAGTA
>SNQJ01S0151271.1:23118-36427 GCA_010110895.2 Picea sitchensis
CTGACTATGTTCGGGGTATAACGAACAGTTAATGGAAGAAATCATGGCCATTGCAAATATGGAACCGTCGGAAGAACCCCTGGTCATGGTGGATCCGAATGACATAATATTCGATAGCCTGAAATACTACCGGTATATGGGATCTCTCATCACTCCTCCTTGCACGGAGGGAGTCATTTGGAACGTGATTGACGAGGTATTTTCGTCACACGTCTCGTTATCCTCTAACCACAAATCTGCGTTCGTGGGTATCGACCCTGTGACCTGATGGCAAGCTCTATACACTATGCAGAAGCCCAATTATTAGTGGGCTGCTGCATAGTCCAACCGAAACTGTGAGTGCATGCCATGCATTCATCTTCATCCATCAACACATGATGCGAGAGACTAGATATTCAGAGAGTTAGGGTACATTGGATTAATGGCCAGAATCACATGCTAAGACCTTTCATAAATGTCCAACAACCACCTTTCATAAATGTCCAAAAATTGAAATTTTGAAATGTGTGGGTTCAAAGGCCATGAGATGGTGTATAGCGCTTGCCACATAGGATATGATCTGCTCTGAAACATCACATAAATAAAGGATGTAACATATGCATGTGTAGGATTCGACCATGGAATTGCAGTATTGCTCAATCGATTGGTTTATTTCTGATCATTCCAGAAGTATTGTAATCGATTGGTTTATTTCTAAGCATTTCAGAAGTATTGCTTGTTTCTGTAATCTTTAGCTATTGTAGCATGTGGGCATACATTGTTCAGTCGAGCTTCCAAAGACATTGTATATGACCTTCATGATATCTCTGAGTGGTGCCTCGAGGTGATACAAAATCGACCACAAATCTTGTCCCACCAAAACTTTACAACATTGTTGCGCCGCAGTCCTCTCTGCCTCAACAAATCAATCCAACGAGTGGTGAGTGCGTAAGATTCGCTAGATTTGTCGGAGTTTCTCGAGCTCAGGACGAACGTGTGATCTACTCCATGCTCAATGTCGTGTAAGTGAAGATCCAAGCTTGAGTCGTTCATCATAGTTGTGTTTTGCTCAGGTTTGAAGTGTGGTATAATATAATATTATGCATTTGTTGAGGTTTATATTATACCACACCTCAGACCTGAGAAAAATGCAATTATGATGAACGACTCAAGCTTGGATCTCTGCTTACACGACATTGAGCATGGAGTGGATCACACTTTCATCCTTAGCTGGAGAAACTCCAACAAATTTGGCAAATCTTATGGACTCACCACTCGTTGGATTGATTTTTTGAGGAAGAGAGGACTGCGGCACAACGACGTTGTAAATTTTTGCTGGGACGAGATTCGTGGTCTATTCTGTATCACCACGAGGCACCACTCAGATATATAGTGAAGGTCATATACAGTGTCGCTGGAAGCTCGACTGAACAATACATTCCCACTTGCTACAATAGCTGAAGATTACATTAAAAAACAATACTTCTAAAATGATCAGAAATAAACCAATCGATTACAATACTTCTCAAATGCTCAAAAATAAACCAATCGATTACAATACTTTTGGAATTCTCATAAATAAACCAATCAATTGCTTGGGTTTTAAGTTATACTCCTCGATACTACAATTCCATCGTCGAATCGTGCACATGCATTTGTTACATCCTTTCTTTATCTGATGTTTCAGAGCAGGGCATATCTTATGTGGCAAGCACTATACACCATCTCATGGCATTTGAACCCATACATTTCAAAATTTCAATTCTTTCAAATAATGGTGGCACTAATTTAAATTTTGAATTTTGAAATTTCAATTGCAGAATGATGACACAGTGGTGGTTGTTGGACATTTATGAGAGGTCTTAGCATGTGATTGCGGCGATTAATCCAATGTACCCTAAATGGTTTAAGAAACTGGTTGAATATCTAGTTGGATAACTTAAAACCCAAGCAATCGATTGGTTTTTTTCTTAGCATTTCAGAAGTATTGTAATCGATTAGTTTATTTCTGAGCACTTTAGAAGTATTATAATCGATTGGTTTATTTCTGAGCATTTCAAAAGTATTGTTTGTTTTTGTAATCTTCAGCTATTGTAGCAAGTGGGCATATACTGTATATGACCTTCACGATATCTCTGAAATGCTCACAAATAAACCAATCGATTACAATACTTTTGAAATACTCAGAAATAAACCAATCGATTGCTTGGGTTTTAAGTTATCCTCGTGGATACTGCAATTCCATGGTTGAATCCTGCACAGGCACATGTTACATATTTTATTTATGTGATGTTTCATAGAAGGGTATATATTATGTGGCAAGCTCTATACACCATCTCATGGCCTTTGAACCGAGACATTTCAAAATTTCATTTCTTTCTAATAAAGGGCGCACTAGTTGGAATTTTGAATTTTGAAATTTCAATTACAAAACGATGGAACGATGGTGGTTGTTGGACATTTATGAGAGGTATTAGCATGTGATTGTGGACATTAATCCAATGTACCCTAACTCACCGGAGCAACTGACTGGATATCTGGTCGGATAACTTAAAACCCAAGCAATCGATTGGTTTATTTAAGAACATTTCAGAGGTATTGTAATCGATTGGTTTATTTCTAAGTGTTTCAGAAGTATTGTAAGAGATTGGTTTATTTTTGAGCATTTTAGAAGTATTGTTTGTTTCTGTAATCTTCAGCTATTGTAGCAAGTGGGCATACATTTTTCAGTCGAGCCTCGAGTGGCACTGTATATTACCTTCACGATATTTTTGAAATGCTTAGAAATAAACCAATCAATTACAATACTTCTTAAATGCTCAGAAATAAACCAATCGATTGCTTGGGTTTTAAGTTATCCTCTTGGATAGTGCAATTCCATGCTCAAGTCTTGCACATGCATATGTTACATCCTTTCTTTATGTGATTTTTCAGACTAGGGAATATCTTATGTGGAAAGGGCTATACAATGTCTCATGGAATTTGAACCCACACATTTCAAAATTTCAATTCTTTCAAATAAAGTACGCACTAGTTTAAATTTTGAATTTTGAAATTTCAATTATAGAATGATGGTATGGTGGTGGTTGTTGGACATTTATGAGAGGTATTATCATTTGATTGCAGTGATTAATCCAATGTAACCTAACTTTCCGGAGAAACTCGCCAGATATATTGCGAGATAACTTAAAACCTAAGCAATCGATTGGTTTATTTTTTAGCATTTCAGAAGTATTGTAATCGATTGGTTTATTTTTGAGTATTTTAGAAGTATTGTTTTTGTCTGTAATCTTCATCTATTGTAGAAAGTGGGAATACATTGTTCAATCGACCTTCCAGCGACACTGTAGATGACCTTCACAATATCTATGAGTGGTGCCTGGAGGTGATACACAATCGACCATGGATCTCGTCCCACCAAAACTTTACAATGTCGTTGTTCTGAAGTCCTCTCTGCCTAAAAAAATCAATCCAATCAGTGGTGAGTGCGTAAGATTCGCCAGATTCAGTGGAGTTTCTCTAGCTGAGGACAAAAGTGTGATCCACTCCATGCTCAATGTCATGTAAGTGGAGATCCAAGCTTGAGTAGTTCATCATAGTTGCGTTTTGATCAGGTCTGAGGTGTGGTATAATATAATATTATGCATTCGTTGAGGATTATATTACACCACACCTCAGACTTGAGAAAAACCCAACTATGATGAATGAATCAATATTGGTTCTTCACTTACATGACATTGAACATGGAGTGGATCACACTTTCTTCCTTAGCTGGAGAAACTCCGGAAAATGTGGCGAATCTTACACACTCACCACTGGCTGGATTGATTTTTTGAGGCAGAGAAGACTATAGTGCAATGACATTGTAGATTTTTGGTGGGACAATATACGTTTTTGATTCTGTATCACCTCCAGGAACCACTCAGAGATATCGTTAAGGTCATATACAATGCCACTAGAAGCTCGATTAAAAAATGTATCCCCACTTGCTACAATAGATGAACATTACAAAAACAAGAAATACTTACGAAATGCTGAGAAATAAACCAATCGATTACAGTACTTCTGATACACTCAGAAATAAACCAATCGAATACAGTACTTATTAAATGCTCATAAATAAACCAATCGATTGCTTGGGTTTTAAGTTATCCTCCTGGACACTGCAATTCCATGGTTGAATCCTGCAGATGCATATGTTACATCCTTTCTTTATATGATGTTTCAAAGAAGGGAATATCTTCTATGGCAAGCACTATACAGTTTCTCATGGCCTTTGAACCCAGAAATTTCAAAATTTCAATTATTTCAAATAAAGGGCACACTATTTGAAATTTCGAATTTTGAAATTTCAATTATAGAACGATGGCGCAGTGGTGGTTGTTGGACATTTATGAGAGGTCTTATCATGTGATTGCGGCCATTAATCGAATGTATCCTAACTCACCGGAGAAAATGATTCGATATATCGCGAGATAAATTAAAACCCAAGCAATCGATTGGTTTATTTCTGAGCATTTCAGAAATATTGTAATCGATTGGTTTATTTCTGAGTGTTTCTGAAGTATTTTAATCGATTGGTTTATTTCTGAGCATTTCATAAGTATCGTTTGTTTCTGTAATATTCAACTATTGTAGCAAGTGGGCATACAATGTTAAGTCGAGCTTCCAACATCACTGTATATGACCTTCATGATGTCTCTAAAATGCTCAAAAATAAACCAATCAATTACAATACTTCTGAAATGCTCAGAAATAAACCAATCGATTGCTTGGGTTTTAAGTTATCCTCCTCGATAATACAATTCCATGGTTGAATCATGCACATCGATATGTTACATCCTTTCATTATGTGATGTTTCAGAGAAGGGCATATCTTATGTGACAAGCACTATACACCGTCCACTGGCCTTTGAACCTACACATTTTAAAATTTCAATTCTTTCAAATAATGGGCACACTAGTTTAAATTTTGAATTTTGAAATTTCAATTACAGAATGATGGCACGGTGGTGGTTGTTGGAAATTAATGAGAGGTATTAGAATGTAATTGTGGCCATTAATCCAATGTACCCTAACTCGCCGAAGAAACTGGTCATTTATCTCATCGGATAACTTAAAACCCTATCAATTGATTGGCTTATTTCTGATCATTTCAGTAGTATTGTAATCAATTGGTTTATTTCTGAGCGTTTCAGAAGTATTGTAATCAATTGGTTTATTTCTGAGCATTTCAGAAGTATTGTTTGTTTCTGTAATCTTCAGCTATTGTAGTGAGTGGGCATACATTGTTCATTCGAGCTTCCAACAACACTGTATATGACCTTCACGATATCTTTGAAATGCTCAGAAATAAACCAATCGATTACAATACTTCAGAAATGCTTAGAAATAAACTAATCGATTACAATACTTCTCAAATGCTCAGAAATAAACCAATCGATTACAATACTTATGAAATGCTCAGAAATAAACCAATCGATTGCTTGGGTTTTAAGTTATCTTCCTGGATACTGCAATTCCATGGTCGAATCTTGCACATGCATTTGTTACATTCTTTATTTATGTGATGTTTTGGAGAAGGGAATATCTTATGTGGAAAGCACTATACACCGTGTCATGGCCTTTGAACCCACACATTTCAAAATTTCAATTCTTTCAAATAAAGGGCGAACTAGTTTAAATTTTGAATTTTGAAATGTCAATTACAGAACGATGGCATGGTGGTAATTGTTGGACATTTATGAGAGGTATTAGCATTTGATTTCGACCATTAATACAATGTACCCTAACTCGCAAAAGAAACTGGCCAGATATCTTGGTAGATAACTTAAAACCCAAGCAATCGATTGGTTTTTTTATGAGCATTTCAGAAGTATTGTAATCGTTTGGTTTATTTATGAGTGTTTCAGTAGTATTGTAATCGATTGGTTTATTTCTGAGGATTTCAGAAGTATTGTTTGATTATGTAATCTTCATATATTCTACCGAGTGGGAATACATTGTTCAGTAAAGTTTCCTATGGCATTGTGTATGACATTCATGATATCTTTGAGTGGTGCCTGGAGGTGATACCGAATTGACCATGTATCACGTCCCACCAAAACTTTACATTGTCATTGTGTCGCAATCCTCTCTGCCTAAAAAAATCAATCCAACTAGTGGTGAGTGCGTAAGATTCGACAGATTTTCCAGAGTTTCTCCAACTGAGGACGAAAGTGTGATCCACTCCATGATCAATGTCGTGTAAGCAGAGATCCAAGCTTGATTTGTTTATCATAGTTGCGTTTTTATCACGTCTGAGGTGTGGTATAATATAATATTATGCATCTGTTAAGGATTATATTATACCACACCTCATACCTGAGAAAAACCCAACTATGATGAACAACTCAAGCTTGGATCTCCATTTACAAGAGATTGAACATGGAGTGGATCACACTTTCGTCCTCAATTGTAGAAACTCCGACAAATCTGGTGAATCTTACGCACTCACCACTAGTTAGATTGATTTTTTGAGGCAGAGAGGACTGTGGTGCAATGACGTTGTAAAGTTTTGGCGGGATGAGATCCATGGTCTATTTTGTATCACCTCTAGGCACCACTCAGAGATATCATGAAGGTCATATATAGTGTCGTTAGAAGCTCGACTGAACAATGTATGCCCACTTGCTGCAATATCTCAAGATTCCAGAAACAATCAATACTTATAAAATGATTAGAAATAAACCAATTGATTGCAATACTTATGAAAATCTCATAAATAAACCAATTGATTACAATACTTCTGAAATGCTTAGAAATAAACCAATCAATTGCTTGGGTTTAAGTTATCCTCCTGGATACTGAAATTCCATGGTGGAATTCTGCACATGCAAATGTTACATCCTTTCTTTATGTGATGTTTTAGAGCATGGAATATCTTATGTGGCAAGAGATACACACAATCTCATGGCCTTTGAACCCAAACATTTCAAAATTTCAATTCTTTCAAATAAAGGGCACTCTAGTTTAAATTTTGAATTTTCAAATTTCAATTACGGAACAATGGCACGATGGTGGTTGTTTAACATTTATGAGAGGTCTTAGAATGTGATTGTAGACATTAATCCAATGTACCAAAACTCGTCGGAGCAACTGGCTGGATAAATTAAAACCTAAGAAATCGATTGGTTTTTTTATGAGATTTTCATAAGTATTGTAATCAATTGGTTTATTTATGAGTGTTTCATAAGTATTGTAATTGATTGATTCATTTCTGAGCATTTCAGAAGTATTGTTTGTTTCTATAATATTAAACTATTGTAGCAAATGGGAATACATTGTTCATTCAAGCTTCCAGCGACACTGTATATGACCTTCATGATATCTCTAAAATGCTCAGAAATAAACTAATCGATTACAATACTTCTGAAATGCTCAAAAATAAACCAATCAATTGCTTCATTTTTAAGTTATCCTCCTAGATAATGCAATTCCATGGTCGAATCATGCACATGCACATGTTACATCCTTTCTTTATGTGATGTTTCGGAGTAGGGAATATCTTACGTGGAAAGCGCTATACACCGTCTCATGGCCTTTGAAACAAGACATTTAAAAATTTCAATTCTTTCAAATCTAGAGCGCACTAGTTTAAATTTTGAATTTTCAAATTTCAATTAAAAAATGATGGCACGGTGGTGGTTGTTCAACATTTATGAGTGGTCTTAGCATGTGATTTTAGCCATTAATCCAATGTACCCTAAATCGCCATAGAAAATAGCTAGATATCTCACCGGATAAATTAAATCCCAAGAAATCGATTGGTTTATTTATGAGCATTTCAGAAGTATTGTAATCGATTCGTTTATTTATGAGAATTTCTGAAGTATTGTAATCAATTGGTTTATTTCTTAGCATTTCAGAAGTATTGTTTGTTTCATCAATCTTCAGTTATTGTAGTAAGTGGGAATAGATTGTTCATTCAAGCTTCCAGCGACACTCTATATGACCTTCATGATATATATGAGTGGTGCTTGGAGTTGATATAGAATCGACCATGAATATCGTCCCACCAAAAATTTACAACGTCGTTGCGCCGCATTCCTCTCTGCCTCAAAAAATCAATCCAACCAATGGTGAGTGCGTAAGATTCGCCAGATTTTTTGGAGTTTCTCCAACTGAGGATGAAAGTGTGAACCACTCCATGCTCAATGTCATGTAAGTGGATATCCAAGCTTGAGTCGTTCATCATAGTTGCGTTTTTCTCAGGTATGAGGTATGGTATAATGTAATATTTTGCATTCGTTGAGGATTATATTATACCACACCTAAGACCTGAGAAAAACCCAACTATGATGAATGAATCAAGCTTGGATATCTTCTTACATGACATTGAACATGGAGTGGATCACACTTTCATCCTTAGCTAGAGAAACTATGGAAAACCTAGCGAATCTTACGAAATCACCACTGGTTGGATTGATTTTTTGAGGCAGAGAGGACTGTGACACAATGACGTTGTAAAGTTTTGGTGGGACGAGATCCATGGTCAATTGTTTATCACTTCCAGGCACCACTCAGAGATATAGTGAAGGTCATATATAGTGCCACTGGAAGCTCGACTGAACAACATATGCCAACTTTCTACAAAACAAGTAATACTTCTGAAATTCTCAGAAATAAACCAATTGATTACAATACTTCTCAAATGCTCATAAATAAGCCAATCGATTACAATACTTATGAAATGATCATAAATGAACCAATCGATTTCTTGGGTTTTAAGTTATCCTCCTGGATACTACAATTCCATGGTTGAATCCTGCACATGCATGTGTTAAATATTTTCTTTATGTGAAGTTTCAGAGAAGGGAATATCTTATGTGGAAAGCGTTATACACCGTCTCATGGCCTTAGAACCTACACATTTCAAAATTTTAATTCTTTCAAATAAAGGGCGCACTAGCTTAAATTTTGAGTTTTGAAATTTCAATTACAGAATGATGGCATGGTGGTGGTTATTGGACATTTATAAGAGGTCTTAGCATGTGATTGCAGAAATTAATCCAATGTACCCAAACTCGCCAGAGAAACTGGATGGATATCTGGTCGGATAAATTAAAACCCAAGCAATCGATTGGTTTATTTCTGAGATTTTCATAAGTATTGTAATCGAATGGTTTATTTCTGAGCGTTTCAAAATTATTGTCATCGACTGGTTTATTTCTGAGCATTTCAAAAAAATTGTTTGTTTCTGTAATCTTCATCTATTGTAGCAAGTGGGCATACATTGTTCATTCGATCTTCCAACGACACTACATATGACCTTCATGATATCTCTGAAATGCTCAGAAATAAACCAATCGATTACAATACTTCTAAAATGCTCATAAATAAACCAATCGATTGCTCAGGTTTTAAGTTATCCTCTTGGATACTGCAATTCCAGGGTCGAATCTTGCACATGCATATGTTACATCCTTTCTTTATGTGATGTTTCGGAATAGGGAATGTCTTATGTGGAAAGTGTTATACACCATGTCATGGCCTTTGAACCCAGACATTTCAAAATTTCAATTCTTCCAAATAAAGGGTGCACTTGTTTAAGTTTTGAATTTTGAAATTTCAACTATAGAACGATGGAACGGTGGTAGTTGTTGGACATTTATGAGAGGTCTTAGCATGTGATTTTGGCCATTAATCCAATGTACCCTAACTTGCCGGAGAAATTGGCCATATATCTCGTCAGATAACTTAAAACCCAAGAAAATGATCAGTTTATTTCTAAGCATTTCAGAATTATTGTAATCGATTGGTTTATCTCTGTGTGTTTCAGAAGTATTGTAATCGATTGGTTTATTTTCGAGCATTTCAAAAGTATTGTTTGTTTTTGTATTCTTTATCTATTGTAGCAAGTGGGAATAAATTGTTCATTCAAGCTTCCAATGACATTGTAGATGACCTTCACGATATTTGTGAGTGGTGCCTAGAGGTGATACATAATCGATCACGGATCTCGTCCCACCAGAAATTTACAACGTTGTTGCACCGCAGTCCTCTATGCCTCAAAAAATCAATCCAACCAGTGGTGAGTACATATTATTTGTCAGATTTGTTGGAGTTTCTCGAGCTGAGGATGAAATTGTGATCCAATCCATGCTCAATGTCGTGTAAGCGAATATCCAAGCTTGATTCATTCATCATAGTTGTGTTTTTCTCAGGTCTAAGGTGTGGTATAATATAATATTATTCATTTGTTGAGGATTATATTATACCACACCTCAGACCTGAGAAAAACCCAACTATGATTAACGACTCAGGCTTGGATCTCCGCTTACACAACATTGAACATGGAGTGGATCTTACTTTCATCCTCAGCTGGAGAACTCCGACAAATCTGTAAAATCTTATGCACTCACCACTGGTTGGATTGATTTTTTGAGGCAGAGAGGATTGCGGTGCAACGACGTTTTAAAGTTTTGGTGGGACGAGATCCGTGGTCGATTATTTATCACCTCCAATTAACACTCAGACATATCGTGAAGGTCATATACAATTCCTTTGGAAGCTTGACTGAACAATGTATGCCCACTTGCTACAATAGCTGAAGATTACATAAACAAACAATAATTATGAAATGCTCAAAAATAAACCAATCGATCACAATACTTATAAAATGGTCAGAAATAAACTAATCGATTAAAATACTTCTGAAATGCTTAGAAATTAACCAATCGATTGCTTGGTTTTTAAGTTATCCTCCTGGATACTGCAATTCTGTGGTCAAATCTTGCACATGCATATGTTACATCCTTTATTTATGTGATATTTCGGAGAAGGGAATATATTATGTGGAAAGTGATATACACAGTCTCATGGCCTTTCAACAGAGACATTTCAAAATTTCAATTCTTTCAAAAAAAGGGTGCACTAGTTTAAGCTTTGAATTTTGAAATTTCAATTACAGAACGATGGCATGGTGGTGGTTGTTGGACATTTATGAGAGGTCTTAGCAAGTGATTGCGGCCATTAATCCAATGTAACCTAAATTTATGGAGCAACTGGCCAGATATCTTGTCAGATAACTTAAAACCCAAGCAATCGATTGGTTTATTTCTGAGCATTTCAGAAGTATTGTAATCGATTGGTTTATTTTTTAGTGTTTCAGCAGTATTGTAATCGATTGGTTTATTTCTGAGCATTTCAGAAGTATTGTTTGTTTTTGTATTATTCATCTATTGTAGAAAGTGGGCATAGATTGTTCAGTTGAGCTTCCAGTAGTATTGTATATGACCTTAACGATATATGTGAAATGCTTAGAAATAAACCAATCAATTACAATACTTCTGAAATGCTTAGAAATAAACCAATCGATTGCTTGGGTTTTAAGTTAGCCTCTCGGATACTGCAATTCCATGGTCGAATCCTGCACATGCATATGTTACATCCTTTCTTTATGTGATGTTTCGGAGCATGACATATCTTATGTGGAAATTTTTATAGACCATCTCATGGTCTTTGAACCCAGACATTTCAAAATTTCAATTCCTTCAAATAAAGGGCACACCAGTTTAAATTTTGAAATTTGAAATTTCAATTAAAGAACGATGGCACGGTGGTGGTTGTTGGACATTTATGAGAGGTATTAGCATGATATTACGGCCATTAATCCCTAACTCGCCAGAGAAACTAGCCTGATATGTCACCTTATAACTTAAAACCCAAGCAATCAATTGGTTTATTTCTGATTATTTCAGAACTATTGTAATCAATTGGTTTATTTCTGAGCGTTTCATAAGTATTGTAATCGATTGGTTTATTTATGAGAATTTCATAAGTATTGTTTGTTTCTGTAATCTTCAGCTACTGTAGAAAGTGGGAATACATTGTTCAGTCAATCTTGCAATGGAACTATATATCACCTTTACGATATCTCTGAGTGGTGCCTAGAGGTGGTACAGAATCGACCACGGATCTCGTCCCACCAAAAATTTACAACATCGTTGTGTTGCAGTCCTTTCAGCCTCAAAACATTAATCCACCCAGTGGTGAGTGCGTAAGATTATCCATATTTTTTGGAGTTTCTCGAGCTGAGGATGAAAGTGTGATCCACTCCATGGTCAATGTCATGTAAGAGGAGATCTGATCTTGAGTCGTTCATCATAGTTTTGTTTTTCTTAGTTATGAGGTGTGCCAGAATATAGTATTATGTATTCGTTGAGGATTATATTATACCACACCTCAGACCTGAGAAAAACCCAACTATGATGAATGAATCAAGCTTGGATATCCTCTTACACAACATGGAACATGGAGTGGATCACACTTTCATCCTCAGCTGGAGTAACTCTGACAAATCTAGCGAATCTTATACACTCACCACTGGTTGGATTGATTTTTTGAGGCAGAGAGGACTGTGGCACAAAGATGTTGTAAATTTTTGGTGGGACAAGATCCGTGGTTGATTATGTATCACCTCCAGGCACCACTTAGAGATATCGTGAAATTCATATACAATTTCATTGGAATCTCGACTGAACAATGTATGCCCACTTGCTACAATAGTTGAAGATTACAGAAACAAACAATACTTCTGAAATGCTCAAAAATAAACCAATTGATTACAATACTTATGTAATTCTCAGAAATAAACCAATCGATTAGAATACTTATGAAATGCTCAGAAATAAACCAATCAATTGCTTGGGTTTTAAGTTATCCTCCTCGATACTGCAATTCCATGGTCAAATCCTGCACATGAATATGTTACATCCTTTCTTTATGTGATATTTCCAAGTAGGTAATATCTTATGTGGCAAGTGCTATACACCGTCTCATGGCCTTTGAACCTAGACATTTCAAAATCTTAATTCATTCAAATAAAGGGTGCACTAGTTTAAATTTTGAATTTTGAAATTTCAATTACAGAATGATGTCATGGTGGTGGTTGTTGGACATTTATGAGAGGTTTGAGCATGTTATTGTGGCCATTAATCCAATGTAGCCTAACTCCCCGGATCAAATGGATGGATATCTGGTCGTTGGTATCATATGTTGATGGATGGAGATGCATGCATGGAACGCACTGATAGTTTTTGCATGGTTCGACCATGCAATGAACCTTGTTGTGCTACATAGTATATAGTACTTATCGTGATCTGATGGTTGTGAGTAATCCGTGTGAAGGTAAGGACAATGTCAGAAGCCCATGTGAGCGCTCTGCAAGAAGTTGTACATGATGTAAGTACTCGGTGCTTATTCTTAATTTATTGTGAAATAAATTTCATTGAAGATTTATTATTTGACTTTCTATTTAAAAATATGACAACGAATTAATTAATTTAAT
>SNQJ01S0151272.1:0-23107 GCA_010110895.2 Picea sitchensis
ATCCCTGATGATGTCTTCCATAAGAAATCTCTCCTGCATGCTATCCAATGAACTACAAAGACTATTATTGAGGCCATCTGCAAGGTCATGAAATTTGTCATGCAATGTGTCACACAATGTGTCATACAATTGAGATTTGAATGTTTTAAGAATTTATTTGAGGTTTTGAGAAGAAATAGACATATGAACACCCTATGAACCCTTCGGTCCCGCAGCCGTCACGAAAAAACCAAAAATAGAACAATAAGTTACAACAGAAAATCGCGGTTTTTTCTGAAAAAAGACCTAAAAAACTATTGAATTTAAAATGCTCATAACTTCACTTCCCGGACTCCGTTTCGGCTGATTTTTTTTTTGAAATTGGGTGAAATTGTGAGAGTCACTCAGATATATAATTTTTTTGAGAAAATTCGGCCTCCATCTGCCACAGAAATAAAAACAAATCGCGTCTCCGTTCGTAGAAAAAACTCTGAAAAATTGCAGATTTTAAAACTTCAATATCTTGACCTTCCGGACTCCGTTTCGGACGGTGTTTTTTTTCAAATTGGGTGTTTTTATGAGAGGAACTCATATATACAACCTGTTTCTGCAAATTTTTCACATAAATATACCGAAAAGTTCTGGAATGTCGCGGCCCTATTTTTTCTTCTCTGAAAAAAAAATCTACAAAAATAAAAAAATATTTGCCCACAATGTCTGCCAAGGAAAGTGCTCTGATACCAATTGTTAAGACTCCAATACTGAATACAAAATCACCTCAATAGATATAGAAGAACAATATGCAAAATCTCATTTATTACCATCAAACCCTTGAGGTAGGGCAACACCATACAATGGATCCTATTATGGAAGGGATCCTCTCCTGTTCACTTGCCTGCTCGAAGGGGAAACCTCCTAATGAGCTTCAGCTCCAAATACAATAATTCTCTTCATGTTTCATTACATTTCTTGAATCCCTTTATATAGTGCTACCATCACCTAAGAACATTCTAGAGGATGAATCTTCTAGAAGTAGAACCTTCTAAGAAGTCCTCT
Organism: Picea sitchensis; assembly: GCA_010110895.2. Classification (NCBI taxonomy): domain Eukaryota; kingdom Viridiplantae; phylum Streptophyta; class Pinopsida; order Pinales; family Pinaceae; genus Picea; species Picea sitchensis. The sequence goes on from SNQJ01S0151272.1 coordinate 1,036, forward strand.
TACATTTATTATATCTAATTGCCCATTTATTATATCTAACTACCATAGTGGGCCTTATTTAATAATATAGTGTACCTAGTCCACCTTACATTGAATGACCTCCACTATTATCACTATGGGCCCTCTGGCCCCCCCCACTACCTCTCTAGCTACCTTACAAATTCAATGGAAGCTAATAATAACAAAAAACCACTTATGGATTTAACGAATCCATAGTGGTTACAACAATATTCTAAATAATTAATGGTTTCCATTATTCTTGCTAATAACTAGAAATAAATAATTGACTCCAAGATTTTAGTTAGCAACCAATCTTGCTTTAGAATCCCAAGATCCATGCTAACTAATCTCTTTGTCTTAACATCCAATATTTTTTCATATATGATATTTTCCATTAAGGTCCAAATTCTTTATGTATCTTTGGTTGTAAATTAATTACCTTGAATTCTCCATAATTATTTTGTAGAGTAATGAAAACTAATCAAGGTTCTGATCAGATCAAGGTTCCAACCGACTTACAATTATTTGGACAAGTTGCAACAAGGGGAATTGCAGCCACTTGCGTGGAAATGCAACAGGCGAAAGTGCAACCACTTGTAACATGTGAAAGTGAAACAACTGTAACATAGGCGGAAGTGCATCCACTTGTAACATGCAGAAGTGCAACAACTGTAACATAGGTGTAAGTGAAACCACTTTTAACATGTGGAAGTGCAACAACTGTTGAGGCGGAAGTGCAACAGGTGGAAGTGAAACTACTTGTAACATGTGGAAGTGCAACAACTATTAAGGATCAAAATACATCATGTGGTGACATCTCAACCTATACAACAACTTGTTTGGCACATTGTCTTCAAAGATGAATGCAAACATGGTCTTTTTCTAATGTTTAATCATAAATTCATGTTAAATACTAAATAAATATAATGGAAACACATTAATTCTAAATCCCGCAAAATAATGGATTAATACATGGTCTAGGTAAGAGGAAAAGGGTTAAATGTGGGAAGAGATGGTGTAAAAATATGCCATTTCTAGAGCCCGTCATCTCCCCCAGACCGGAATTGTTGCATGTCCTCATGCAAACCAATACCTCTGTATCAACTAGACTATAGGGACTTTTCTCTTTCTCCAATGCATGCCTTTCTTTGGAGTTGCGACAACCTGTTGGAGCAGTTGTATGAGAGTAGTAGCAAGCGTTTTTAACCATTTTCTCCCAAATTGCTAACTGGGTTTTTTTTCTGGAATTTTGTGAGCATATTTTTAATAATTAAATCCTCCTCCATACCAAAAATGAAAGTCTTTTGATGCACATATTTCGAGATAAATGGAAAATTGTTGTAGGTGACGATGGCCATTCTCTCAAAAACCATGAATTGGATTGGTGAGAACTTTACTGCATTTGTTCATTTTAATATGATTCATGTCTCCTCAAAATTTCGTGCCAATCGGGTATATTGTTTGTGAGATATGCTCTATTTAATTCTTGCACTTAATAAAAAAAAATAGTGTAGCAGTAACAACGTTATAACAAGAATATCAACAAAAAATAACTCATGATATGGTGGTATTTTATGACTTGTTATTGGTTCTTTTGTAACAGAAACAAAAGTTCCTCTTCTTCTCTTGCTACTGGTTCTTGTGTGATAGCAATAAGAGGTTATTTTCCTTCACCCCATGTTGGTTCTTATGTGGCAGCAGGGGCTTCTTTTGTTATTCCTTTGTTGGTTCTTCTGTGGAAACATGGGCTTCTTTTTCTCGTTCCTCTGCTGGTTCTTATGTGGTAGGAGGGTCCTCTGCTAACTTTGAATCCTTCTCACATAACTGTAACCATCATCAAGTGTTACATGAATAGTGGAAATAGTTTCTCCTTCACGTGAGAACTTCTTGACCTGCCATGTCATATATATATCCTCGTGGCCAATATTGGCTTGGTCCATGAAGAATTCCCATTGTCCACACTAGAATGAACTGAAATGGAGAATATCATAGATATGAAACAACTTAATACCCCCTCTACCAGTGCTTCAAGGTCACAATCCTTGGGATTATAACCTTTTTCCTCAAAAATTATGCATAGGTATTGGAGTGGAGATAAAAAAGAATGGAAAGGGATGGTTGTGGGATGAAAAGGTGATGGTATACCCTGCCAGACTGAATATATTTTCCATCCTAAAAAAAATGGGAAAATATGAGGAAGCAGGACTGAGGCCTAAGTGGATTTCCAAATACAAATGCATAACATCCAATGAATTTCGATTAAATAAAAGAAAAATAAGCATACCCACACTTACCTAAGAAGTCCGTTATGGAGCTTGAAACTTTGGAGCACACTGTTAGTTGTAAACTAGGATCTGGAGCAATTGTGGTACTGATGAGAGACTTCAATTGTAGAAATGGTATTGGTGACATGACAACGAAACTTGATTTTTGGAACTCTGGTCTTCAATTAATCCAACCTTTATCTTGTCTTGGATCCATATGAATAACAACAATGTGACTGGTAAGTATTACAACAATGGCCCGGTGTTACAAATTCTATGTGAAAATGGAAAGGGAAAATGAAATGGGAGTGGGAAAAATGAACACAAGGCTGCAAATGGAGTTGAAACCAAGGGGAAAAAAAATAGTGTTGTGAGTTGGTTGTGAGTGGAGTTGCAACCGAGGGAAACATAAATGGGTGGATGAAGGCAGGGATGGAAATAGAGTTGTAGCCAAAGGAAATGGAAATGCGTAGATGAAAGTAGGGATGCAAATGGAGTGGTAGCCAAGGGAAAGAGTGGAAACAGGGTTTCAAATGGAGTGGCAGCCAAGGGAATTGAAACAAATGGAATTGACAACAATGGAGAAGTGAAACAATAAGGAATTGCAACAAATATGTTTCAACATTCTAGAGTTCAGGCAACTGTAGCACTTTGGAGTTGCAACAACTGTGTATTATTTTTTTTGGATGATGATATCTCCTTTCCAATTTTTTTTTCATGAATTAACCCTTTTTAATCCTTCCAGGATTTATTCATCAAGCTTGAATGATTCTACTCCTCCTTTCACTTTCTTCGGTAAACTTCTCATTCACCAATTCCTTCTTTCCCTCACTAACTTCCTCAATTGTTGTCTTATCATTTTGTCCACTGTGCCATTTGATATTTTTGATGAAATTTGCAACGGATAAAATCATAGCAATATATTTGCAGTAGTAGGCAGATTCGTGGCATCAGGAAGTGCATCAACAGAGTTGGAGCAACATGCAAATTTGCGACAATAGGAAGTGCAACAACAAGATTACAACAATAGGAGTTACAACAACATAGCCAGTATTGCAATGGCTATATCCTGCTTGCAAACAAGATTAGTGTGGTGGCCATCTCTTATTGCACCAGATGTTTTGGGGGTTCTTTTTATTTTATTTTTACAATACTAAAAATGGAACACACTTCACAAAAAAAAGAAAATATATGCTAAAAAAATGTTCTAAATGCACACATATCAAAACAAACAAAGAAAAGAACAGACAAAATTGATGATAGAAAGAATATTGCACCCTTGACAGTTCCTCGACAATGATGCCAAAAATGACTGGCCTTCCAATCACCTTCCTAATTTTTCAAGAAGACAAAAAGAAGGAATGTACATTTAATTTTCAATCCGGGGTCGTGTAGTACTTGCGAATTGTCATGCACAATATATGCAAGAACAACCATTCTTTCTACGTGTTGCAGTCATAGTGGCAATGATTGTATTTTCGGAAAGAGTATCGTCAATTCACACTATTTGCAAGGTTCTAAAGCTATTTGCAAGGAAAGTAAACACACTGACATAAAGTAAATTAATCTAATCTAAATCACTCTTGCAAGAAAGTAAACATATTTATGGAAAGTAAACACTTACTTGTACAAAAATAAGGATTATTCTAATTGCTCTTGAAATTAAATCACACATGAAAAAAGAAAATGTCACGCTTGCAAGACTATGATACTAGCTGGGAACCAACTGTAACTTTGGCCCAATCATTAGTACTTACAACCCGAGTGTCAAGAATCAATCATTGATCATCCTATAGACATATTCCCATCTACTGAGACACCTAGGTAACCAACCACGGTGCTCGCCAATTCTCTAGGAAAACAGTTTGGGTACGATATGTATCAATCATGAATCTTGGAATCTTTATAACACAATAGTCTTGCAAGTAATTTTTACTCTACTAGGAAAGTAGATGGCACAATTGCAGGAAAGAAAATATCACAGTTACGGAAAAAACAATATTGCACTTGCAGGAAAGTAAATTAATCTAATATATTCCTTGCCAAAGTGATCCTTGCCCCTTACTTGGACCAACATACATAACCATTGTGTTAAGCTCAGTAAAGAATAAAACTCAACTTAAAATGCAATGGTATTAATTTCATTCAATCCTACATGAATGATTAATTAAATAAGAAATAAGAAAATGGGCACAATCATGCAAAATTAATTAAATAAATGGAATCACACAATGAGAAATCATTTACAAAAATTAATAAATCCTACAAAATGTAATTACGCAATGAGAAACCGAAGAAACCATCTAAACTATTTGACACTCTATTCTAGTGGAGTGGGACTTGCCTCCATAAAACATAGTGCTGGTATTTATTCTACATTAGCACTCATTTCATTCACAAATAAATTAAAGAAGTCAATTCATTATAATTTGTAAAAGAAATAAATCAAACTAATTAAATAATTCCAAAGGAGAAAAAAATAAACTAATTAAATAAATCACAAAGGAAATAAATCAAACTACTAAACAACATACTATGGAAATTATGATATGAGAAATAAGGAAATCACTAATGAATTACTACATTATCATTCAGATAATGCACTATGAGTCCCCCCCTCGAATGATGGAGAGATTTCTCTTTTATACATGAATTCAATGGAAGCTAACAATAACAAAAACACACTTATGGATTTAACGAAGCCATAGTGCTTACAACAATATTCTAAATAACTAATGGTTTCCATTATTCTTTCTAATAATTAGTAATAAATAATTCACTCCAATATTTTAGTTAACAACCAATCTTGCTTTAGAATCCCAAGATCCTTGCTAACTAATCTCTTTGTCTTAACATCCAATATTTTGTCATATATGATATTTTCCATTAAGGTCCAAATTCTTGACATATCTTTGGTTGTAAATTAATTTCCTTGAATTATCCATAATTCTTTTGTAGAGTAATGACAACTTCTCAAGGTTTCGATCAACTCAAGGTTCCAATCGACTTGCGATTATTTGGACAAGTTGCAGTAGGGGGAAGTGAAACCACTTGCTTGGAGGTGCAGTAGAAGGAAGTGCAACCACTTGTAACATATGAAAGTACAACAACTATAACATAGGCGCAAGTGAAACAAGCGGAAGTGCAACCACTTGTAACATTCATAAGTGAAACAACTGTAACATTTGTGGAAGTGCAACCACTTGTAACATGAAAAAGTGCAACGATTGTTGAGGTGGAAGTGCAGCAGGTGGAAGTGCAGCCACTTGTAACACATGGAAGTGCAACAACTATTGAGGATCACAATACATCCTGTGGTGACGTCTCAAGATGTACAACAACTTTTCTAGCACATTGTATTCAATGATGAATGCAAGCATGGTATTTTTCTAATGTTTAATCATAAATTTATGTTAAATTCTAAATAAATATAATGGAAACACATTAAGTCTAAATCCCACAAAATAATGCATTAATACATGGTCTAGTTAAGAGTAAAAGGGTTAAATGTGGGAAGAGATAGTGTAAAAAAATGCCATTTCTAGAGCTCGTCACAGGGGACAGAGGTTCCACCCAACCATAGACTTGTTGTTCCAAATCTCAACAACAAGTCACCCTGAGATAGGGCTAGGAATTCACAAAAGAGGGTGTCTCTCTACAGTCCACTCACAACTCAATTTTCCCACAACCCACTAGTTTTTCCTACATCTATCCCAATTCCTCCAACTCTCTTCCTCTCAACCTTCCCTACCCAAGGAATGTACCCCCTTATTTGCAAGTAGTCCCTCAGGTTGTACCATTATTTTATCAAGGTTTCCAACATAGGTTGGCCAAGAATCTCTCTTGGGAACTCCAAGGATGTTAGCTACCAGGAAAAATTAACAACAACAAGCTTACTACTCTAATGAAAATTCCCACACATTAATTTCACTCTATAGGCCTGACAACCTGCCTCTTCTGCAAGCCTTATAAATTGCTTCTTCAACCTTCAATAGCTCCCTATAAGTGTTGAAATTTCCACCATTGTTTCCTCAAGATCCAACCTTCCCCTCTCCTGCTATCTCCCCATTCCCATGCATAAATCTATCTATTCAAACTCCCTTACTATCCCATATGAATGTCCTCTCCTTTTTCCTCCTTGCTTGACACACACTCTTCCCTAAGATGATTGTATTCAGCCTCATGCTCCCAATAACTATGAGATGTGAGTCTCACACCCACCCTTTTACATGTATTCAATGATTGGGCTCTCCTACACTCAAGGGAATAAATAAAAGGTTCACTCAAAACAATGAAAAATCAGGAAAAAGGTTTGAGATTTAAACTCATGAATAAGACCCCCTTAGATCCCTCCCCTCTTGTGGACAACTCAACCCCCATATATTTGTCCATGTCCATATATAGTTCGCATCACATTTTAATTTGTAAATTCTAGATATACAAGTTCACATATTACATCACTTGGCCCACAACCACATATCATATCTACATTATACATTACTAAACTGGGGATTGTAGCATGGATGTTACAATTCCCAAAGATTAGGATGAAGACAAATTCCCAATAACTATCATGCAAAATCATATGTTCCATCCACGTGCAATCAAACCCTCTAGCTCGTTAATATCCATGAAAACAAGTTCCCCCACTATCTAAAACTCAAAATGCAAGGGCTAGTGAAGAGCTTCACTAGGGTTAACCTCATGCCAACATAAGGGATACAAATACCACTAATATGTAAGGTACCAGATCTATTATAATAGTTGAAAACAAAAATATTGCAGAGAATAACAATGGAACAACATAATAGATGAAACCACGACACCAAAATAATACCTTATTGATAGGAAAACATATTCACTTGCCTCTTCGAGGGGGAAACCTCCAAAAGAGCAGAGATATATTACAATAATTCTCAAGACAAGACTTCTCATACCCTTTACTCCTATTTATACTAAATCTATCTACCAAAAGAAAAATCTAGAGGAAGATCTTCTAGAAGTGGAAGCTTCTATTAGGTCTTCTTACATTTGACTTATTCTTCTTGATTACTAGGCCTTATTAATATTGGACTTTATTACATGGAAAACATATTATTCTACCTATGTGAGGGGTTAGGGAGGTTAGGTCCCTAACAATCCCTCCCCCTTAAAAACAACCTTGTCCTCAAGACTTGAGATGAGGAAATTGTTGCAGAATGGTAGTTGGCTCTCAGGTGGCATCTGCTAGAGTTGTATCTTTCCACTATACTAACAATTCCTTGATTGTGCGCTCACAGAGAAAATGTTCATGCTGGTCCAAGATTGCTTATGGCTGCAACCATATGGAGACTTATTCATCCAACTCAGGAAGAATGGTTTGAGTTTGGCACTTACTTCCAATCACCTTCTTTAAGCAGGAGACATGAAAAACAAGATGGATATTAGAATGAATGGGAAAAGCTAACTGATAGACCACCTATTCCACTCACTTAAGAACTGTATAAGGAAAATAAAATTTGGGCGCCAACTTCTGACAATAGTCAACCTTGAGTGAATTCTTCTTATAAGGTTACAATCGAAGAAACACCTTTTCCCCTCTAGCAAATTGACATTCTGAGTGACCTTGATATGCTTTCTCCTTCATGAGATTCTAAGCTAGGACCAAATTCGATTTGAGGGTACGAAGAATAGCCTCTCAAATTGTAAGAGTTTGGTCAACCTCCTAGACCTTCGAGACACCAGGCATGTATTAGATAACTGAAGGTGACTTTTTTCCATATACTGATTCAAAAGAAGTCACACAAGTAGTTGTATGGTAATAAGTGTTGTACCACCATTCATTGAGGGGTAACCATTGAGCCCACTAATTTTACCTCTCGGATAAAAAACACCTCAAATATGTTTCCAAACACTTGTTGACAACTTCAGTTTGACCATCAGTTTGAGGATGATATGTTGTGCTGATATGCAATTGGGTGCCCTATAGCCTAAACAATTCTTGCCAAAAATTGCTGGTGAAAGTAGGATCTCAGTCAGAGACAATGGAATGAGGCATGCCATGAAGCTTGAAGATATGATCCAGGAAAATTTGAGTCACTGTGGAGGTAGTGAATGGGTGTTGAATAGCACATAAATGAGCATATTTGGAAAGACAAACAATGACCACCATGATGACTGAATTATTTCCCAATTTAGGTAAGCCAACAATGAAATCCATAGAAATATCCCTCCAAAAAATGGGTGGAATTGGAAGTGGTTGTAGTGTGCCCGTGGATTTGACTGTTCCTCCCTTCTTGTGTTGATAGACATCACATTCTGCCACAAATGTGTGAACATCCTGCTTCATACCATTCCAAAAAAAAGAATGTTTTACCCTGTCATAGGTTTTGGTAAATCCAGAATTCCCAGTTGTGGGTGTAGCATGAAGCTTGTATAACACTGTGGATTTAAGTTGTGACTGTTTTCTTAAGTACATACAACCTTTGTAGCAAATCTCTTCATTGTGCCAAGAGTAATATGGAGAAAATGGAGAATTATCTTGCAATTGTTGGATCAGATGCAATAATTTGGGATCTTGCAACCATTCCTAGTGAACAACTTGGAGCCAATCTGGTATAATGAAGGATAGAGAAAAGAGGGACCCTTCATCTTCATATTTCATTGAAAGTGTGTCTGCCACCACATTATCTTTTCCTTTCTGTTAAATTATCTCATAATCATATCCAAATAGCTTGGTCACCCATTTTTGTTGCTCCGAGGATGAAAGGAATTGCTCCAGAAAATTCTTGAGGCTCTGATGATCTGACTTAATTTGGAAGTGTTTCCCCAATAGATAAGGACGCAAGATATCCACATCATGCAAAATGTCCATCATTTCCTTTTCATAGATTGATTTTCCCAAATGGTGCTCCGATATTTGTTTTCTAGTGAAGGCCAAAGGCCTACCATCTTCCATAACGACTGCACCAATTCCTTTCCCGGATGCATCACATTCCAGGACAAAAGTATTTTTGAAGTCGGGAAGGGCCAGGATAGGAGTTGTGCACATAACCTCTTTCAAAGCATGGAAGGCTTGATCAGCTGCATGATTCCAATTGAAATAATTCTTTTTAAGGAGAGCAGTGACAGGGGTTGCAATTTTTCCACAGTTCTCAATAAATTTGCAATAATATCCCATTAAACCCAGAAAACCACCCAAACTCTTGAGGGTTTTGGGCAGACGCCAATCCTGCATAGTTTAAATTTTTTTAGGATCCAAATAATGTGGTGTTTGGAAAGTGTAGATTAGAGGTCAAGATGCACAGAGGGTGTCTCAATTACTTGAATGGAATTGAGTTGGAAAATAATGTCGGAATAACCTTTTTTGAGGAGATTTTCCATTCTATGGGAACTGTTGATCTTAGGGGAGCCTACTGTGATGCCTTAGAACTTATACTGTTGGTCATCTTGTTAAAAATGCATGATCAATTCCTTAAAATCCATGAGGATGGGACCGAGACTGTGCAACCATTCAACACCCAACACAATGTCACAAACACCCATGTTGATAGTGAACATATGAGATTTCAGGTTGTACTGGCCAATTTGGAGACACACATTTTCACAATGCCCCCACATTTCATGGAACCTCCATTTGCAATCATGATTTGAAAATTGTTGACTGTATGGATATAACAATGGGTTTCTTGTGAAATTCGTCGACGAATGAAATTATAAGTGCTACCACTGTCAATTAGGATGATGACCTTCCGGTTTTTAATGTAGCCAATTAGCTCGAGGGTTTGGGGAAAAGAGTAGTCAGTGAGTGCATTCAAGGAAATGACTGGTTCAACTTCTGGTGGATCGTATGACGAAGTGATAGGAGATGGATCAAGTAGCTCGGTTGCATGAGAAGCCTTGATATCGTCTTTCTCATCTTCAACAACATCCTCAGAGATGGCCATGAATTTTTTTTGTTCCTTACACTTGTGCCCCAGAATTTTTTTCATCACAATTATAACAAAGACCTTTGAGTTGGAATTCAACCATTTCTTCCCGGGTTAATTTTTGGATCTTGAGTGGGGTGGGATGAGGAGGAGGAGTGGACAGGCGAGGGAACAAAGGGAAAGAAGGTTTTTGGTGTTGGGAAATAACAACCTGTTGATCTTCCTTGGCACATTGAGTAGCTTCCAACCAAGTTTGGAGGCGAGTCATGAGGACTTAGGCTGGTATGTCATCCCTGAGGCCATTGATAAATCATTCCAGGAAAAAATTATCAGACAAGCCCTATGTTATGAAAGATAATTGCTCGAATGTAGCTATAAACGCTTCCACTGTACCTGACTATTTCAATTTGGTCAAATGGCTCAAGGAGTGTGTATCAGTGTCAAAGTGATCATAGAGTTCGGCCATAAAATGGGTCCAAGACACATATCCTTACCGTGATTTGCGATGCCATTTCCACCATTGCCAATGTTCAGGATCCAAATAGAGGAAACTCTAACGAAGTTTGGCCAAGTCATCAGTGATGCCATGCAAGGAGAGGTAGTGTTCCATTTGAGTGACCCAACTAGTGGGATCCGAGCCATCAAATTTTTTCACCAACACTCGTGGAAGACGTAGATCATAATGAAAAGGGTTGGACTGAAACTGTTGGGAATTGGAGGAAGTGGTACCTTCTAGGTCATAAGGTTGATCAGATGAGGAATGGATTCCAGAAATGGGCATTTTTTCCAGGACCTTGGTGACAAATGAATCAATTTGAGATTCAAAGTGGGATTCAAGCTAGATGGCAAGGTGGGAATTGAGGTCCTTCTTCAATTATTCTTTCAAGTGGTCCATTTGGGACTCAATGTGGGTAACTATGTGGTTTTCAAGGTCTTGGTTGCGAGTGTGGGCCATGGTGAGGGGAAAACACATGAAGAGGTGGGAAATAAGGGTGTGTGAAACGGGTGGGTGGATCGATGGAAAAAAAAGGCTAAGAAATTATAGGTATCACTATGATCAGGACAAAAAGAGGAGTTCAATGGAATAGGTCCCAAGTAGGGGTTCCAAAAAAGGGGTCCGAGCCACAAGAAAAAAAGGCTAAAAATTGATAGGTATCTCTGCGATCAAGATTAAAAGAGGAGTCCAATGAGATAGGTCTCAAATAAGGGTGCGGGAAGGCCCAATACAATTTTCTTTTTACTCCTGCATAGTTATACTTCGATCTGAATAATACTGCAATGTTGAAAGGCCCAAATTCGTAATAGAAAAAAATGTGTAGTAATTTCACAACCAAAATTCAGGAGGTAAAGTTGCACGATAATAAATATTATATGTTATGTTTCTGTTTCCATCACAAGGGTTAGGGTAGTCAGGGTTTTTACAGATAAGGGTTTTCCCTGTGTTATAGCTCTCTGATATACGTGCAGAGTCCAACAATAGTACTTGACCCAATATCTTAGGGAACCAACTAAGGGGGATAGATCATGCCCTTAGTCGTACTACCCGACTACCCAGGTACTAGAGAGTATCTTCCCGAGTATTTTTCTCGGTGGAACTATAATAGCCGGGCGACCAATTAGTTTCTCAATTCGTATACATGTGTTTTCTGATGTGATACCACTCAAAGGGGTACCAACATGGGTTAAAAGGGTTCCCGACAATGTGCGCTTAAGTACCACTTGTAGTTCCTGCGTGTATGCTTCCATGACTGTGGATTTATGCATTGAACAAAAAATCTCTGTATCTTTAAGACACCATAATACATCTCTATCCTGAAAAAAAATTACCCATAATTTTATGGCAAGGAAAGTGCTCTGATTCCACTTGTAAGGTACCGGATCTATTATAATAGATGAAACCATAAATATTGCAGAGAATAACAGCGGGAGAACACAAGAGATGAAACCACATCACCAAAATAATACCTTTGTTGATAGGAAACAATGTTCGCTTGCCTCTTCAAGGGGGAAACCTCCAACAAAGCAACACTCTATTACAATAATTCTCAAGACAAGACTTCTCATACCCTCGATTCCTATTTATAATAAATCTATCTACCAAAAGAACAATCTAGAGGAAGATCTTCTAGAAGTTGAAGCTTCTATTAGGTCTTCTTACATTTGACTTATTCTTACTTATTAATATTGACATTTATTACATGGAAAATATATTATTCTACCTATGTGAGGGGTTAGGAAGCTTAGGTCCCTAACATAATACAATATTAACACCTCCCATTTGGATTGAAATCAATGTACTATCCAATAAATACTCTCCCATAGTGAGATTGATACAGTGACACTTCCTTGAACAATTTATGGCACCTCCATTGAAATCATTACTTGAAACTTTTGTGTTGGATCTATAAAGCAATTGATAAGTTTGGCTAACTTGTAGTAGATGACGTTATGTGTACAACCAGAATCAATCAACATTGTTACCTTTTTATTTTTGATATATCCTTGTATCTTGAGAGTTTGATGAATGTTAATGCCAACCAATGTATGCCAAGATATGGTGGGAGTAGTCTCTTATAGTTCTAGATCTTGAGATGGTTCAAGTTCTTGATCTTCTTCCTCTTTAGAATATACATATAATAATTTCCTATCATTACAATTATTCTCCTTACTTTACTTGCTAGCATGTCAAATGAAACATACTCCTTATTCTCTTCTTTCATTCATTTTCTAGGTGTCAACATTTTATATTGAGTGAGGTTAGGAGAGGGAATAGAAAATATCTAGGGATTAATAGTGCCCATCACAAGAAAAGTTATTTTCAATTAATGAAAAAAGGGCAATAAACACATATGAACACACAACAATGAAAGAAAGAAAAATATGTTACCAAGGATCATCAATTGTTCATGTTAAACAACTAGGTCAAAATACTTCAAAATATGATGCATACACTACAAAGGGACCACATCAACCCTCAAAACAAGAATCAATTCAAACCCCTACAATAAGATAAAGATAGATAACATTGCCAAAAAAACATGCTCAACTAGAGAGAATCCTATTTACTATGCTTTGAGGACAAGGCATTCTTTAAAGGGGTGGCAATGTAATACACATAATAATCATAATAATAATAGTAAAAATAATAATAATTATTATTATTATTATTTTACAGAAAATTCAAGTGTCACACACCCCTTCACCTCATGCCTAGTCAATACATACACGTATAATGTCATGAGGCTCATTGTAACATCATTGATTCATATCAACCAACCATTATTTAGTATTCAAATATTTAGTTGCATAAATACTCTATCAATCTCGTAATAGACAAGATTTGTTTATTCCAATTTTAGAGATTTATCTTTATTTCCTAGAATGTGATGGGGAATGAGGTTAGTTTATGCCACTAGTGAAAAGCATGTTTTCAATGAGTTCTTTTGAAGTAAGTGATCATCATTTCTTTTGACCGATTAAAACATTATGTAAGTTCTAGCTAGGCTTCAACCATTGGCATGTGGTCATGTCGATTTTTCACATTGTCATAGAGGGGAACTTAAAGTGGTTGGCATGTGGTCATGTCGATTTTTCACATTGTCATAGAGGGGAACTTAAAGTGGCTGGCATGTTATTTCTCATGCCAACCATAGGTTTTGGCATCACTAAGTGTGCATTGGTATTAGAGTTAGTAGAAGGGGATTGCAAAAATCATTGAATAGATACCATATTGATGTTCTTTCCTTCTTCATTAGGTGGAAAGGAGGTCGTAGGGGTACCCATGAATGGATGAGAGAGTGGACCTTTTGGACCCAAGGAATTACTGTCTTCAGGTGCATGATCTATCAAACCTTCAATTAGCTACTCCATAGCACCTGATTTTTATTCTATAGATGCTAGATACATAGGACTAGGGTAGACAAAGTTTGAGTTTCACATCAAAGAGAAACCATAGAATAAATTTCCTTTGCCAGGAGTATGTTTAAACTCTATAAGAGGTGGTTGAGGTTGCGGTATGTGTCGTTTAGATTCATCCCAACATTGATAGTGGTTTGTTTTGGTTTTGGGAGCAGAAAGAGAAGTCATATTTTTAAGAGGATGGTAATGGTATTGATTTACCATTGTAGGAAGACATGTAGACCCAAACACTGCAAGAAGTACCATGCTTTTGGAAATACAACTAGTGTCAAGTGTGCTATAGTGGTAAATAGTAGGACATATAAGAGACATATCACATATATGCACACCTACTTACATTAGTAAACCTTAATTAGCTATAGGACACACATAGTCCATGAGATAATCGTATTATACTAATTCTTACTTATGTTTCCTTAACAATTTGATGTGTGCTAGAACATAATCATACGAAACGAACTCAAACATATTTTTTTCTATTTTGGCTAGTGAAATAAACCCAAAAAGAGGCACAAAAACATAGATAGTATGTCTAGATTAACAATGTTGATTAAAGATCAATGATGTAATTTGAACAAGAATAGATACAAATCTTTCTCCTATGCCTTATGCAATGACACTCAAGGGTATAAATGGCTATCTACGCCATGAGATACACTACTTAGGTACTTATGTTTTTTTAACAATCTGATGTGCACTAGTGAACCCAAACATACTTTGTTCTATTCTAGCTAGTGTGATGAACCCAAAAAGAGGCACATAAACATAGATAATAAGAAAATCTTAAGGACACTAATTAAAGATCAATGATGTACTTTGAAAAAGAATAGATACACAAATTTATCCTATGCATTATGCAATAACACTCAAGGGTATAAATAACTATCTACGCTATGATATGCAGTACTTAGGTCCACAAGTCAACCACCAAGTATCTGTGCTTCTTATTATTTAATGTTATTTCAATACATGTTAATGAATGCAAGCATGATATAGTCAAAGTAACTAGCAAATTTAGTGTGATATAGTCAAATGCATCCATGAATCAAGGGCATGTGATGCTTCTTTCCTAAGTTCCTAATCCGATTTCAAAATATTAGGAGGTGCCGACGATTAAATTTGCAACAGAGTTTTGCCCGCAAAGTTTTGCTAAAAGCCTATTAATATAAAAGATAAATAATAATAGTAGGTGGGATCCCCTTGTAGATTGAAAATCAAGTCTGATGCTTATTCAATGTTAGGTTACTGTACTACACTACTTTCATGATTGACGATATCTTGTTTTACTGGATAATGGATCATGCATATTATACATGCTTCCCTTGTTGTTCCAAGCTCAAGTTTTATACCGAAGTTTTTCATGGTTATCATTGTTGTCTGTTCTTGGATCTATTACGGGTGACACCTGCAACATACATATGTTAGTAACAACAAATGAAAAGAAATTAAAAGAAGAAACTATCCTATGCTAACATGCTATACTATATGCATTGAAAAGATTGTGGAAAATCCTAGCTAACATATGATAGTCATGCGACTTATCGAGGTTGTATAGAGCATAATTGACATGCACTTATGTATAGTGGAGATGGTAATATGTGATATGGGTAGTGATCTTGGAAATTAAAGGTTGTTGGTCTTGATGCATGGTTCAAAGTGGATGAATTGTTTGATTAGTAGTTGGCGCGTACTAGGAATTGAATGAATTTGAAGTGTGGAGGTGATGTGCATTTACTGCACATCACCTTTATTCCTGTCATTGGACGCCACCCTAGTCAGGTTATTGTTCAAACATTGTTGTTGTGGTTATGCTCCGAATTCTTAGCAGAGAGGAACCACTCAGCCAACTCGCGTTTTAAGGCGTGCGATTATAGGTATGTCTTTTTTTGGCCCTTCTTGAGTCTTCTCTGGTTATGAAATGGATGTTGGCTTAGGTGTATTGGTTTGTGCCTTCCTTAAGTATTGCAACTGTGTAAAATGGTGATTGTGAAACGTTGATGATTCTCTTTGCATTGATGTTGAAGTCATAGTATTACTAGTTATCTTGGGCGTTAGTAGTCACAAGAGATATTTGTTATCCCTGCTAGTTTAGTTGGAGGGTTTTTGTTAGTCTTGGGTCGGTTGGCTATCCTCACAAGTTCAAAGCTATGTCAAGTATCTAGATTTTATGGGTTTAATGGTTGGAGACGTTCTATTCCACTGTGTTTTTTTCACTTGGGCATTGGTTGATTTCACCACCAAGGGTCACGAAATGGGTTTTCTTGTTCATAATCAGCCTTGTCTTCACCTCTGTGCTATGGTTGTTTGATTAAAGAACATGCGGGTTATACCCTGCGTGCGTTAAACAACATTTCCAGGCTGAATGAGAGCCTCACCTTCTGTTATGGCCCTCTGCCATGGATTGGTTGCTTATCCACGAATGAATCATGGTTCTCTCTATGTATGCCCCGTTAGCCTTGGATTTTTCACCGTTCTAAGGAGTTGGCTTTGTTCTCCCTGTGTTGTCTACAGAACAAACCCTTAGCCTCCAGTCCAAAGTTGTGTAGAGGAGACTATAGGGCATGTCAAGTTTACTATGGGTTATGGTGGATTGAATGTATCGCTGATTGATTTGAGTACAGACTTGCCCAGTTGGTCATATGATGTCATGTTGGTTTGGCATTTAATTACTGCCTCTGTGATAAGAATAAAAAACCATGCATTATTATTACACAGTCTCTCCCCTTATGATTAATAACTCAGTATTGTTTAATGGAGAGGGTCGTTGCCCCGATTCGAATTGATGTGTGGGTATGCATGGTTGTCACAACTTGTTAGGTTGATTCGTTTTACCACAATAATGGATTGGTTGGTTGATACACAATCATTGGTATTTTTGCACTAAAGGTTGTTTGGATGTTTAGCTGGCATTGGTTACCAATGCTTGATGTTGCTCATGCATGCCACATTGTGTGTATGGTGTTTTTCACAATGAAATAAGGTCATGGTAACTGTGGTTTTTTTGGGGGGATGAATGATTATTGAATCGGATGACTATAGAAACTATATCCATTTTATCCTTATGATTGTTCGATTGTATAAGCCTGAGTTTGCACAACATAGTTGATTACAGTTGGAATAAATCAAAGTAATACTTTGTTAGATTGATGACTCAACACAATGGATTGATTTATTACTGTGACTGTCTGTTTGATTTTGTTAAATGGATATATTGCATCGTAGTGTTTTGGTGACTGCGCACTGTGTATGATATGGAGACCTTGGGTTTCACACTCAGGGATACCCATAGGGTTTTAAGCATGTTTTGTTGCAGCCCAATCATTTGTTGAGATAGGCTTGTTGTTGATACCTCATTGTGTTGGATGGGTGGCCCAACTTCTTAGAGTCACATTAAATTGGGCTTGCACAGTGATGGAGTTACACTTGCATGATTGAATTATTCGATGCATAGCTTGTGTTGGAATAGTGGATGCTGTCTGCTTAATTGTCAATTCGAGTTTTGGCAATTTGATCTTGTTTATTTAGTTACTGCCTATATATGTTTAACGAATACCATTGCATTTAAACTACTGGACCCGATTGCAGTGATATTGTGACTTCATTGTTAATTTTAGAAACATGAATTTGAGTATATTTGTTGATTGAAGAAATGTATGGGCAGTGGTTGATTTTGATGGTTAACAGAGTGGAATGGTTACTGTTAAGGATTTTTTATAAGATGAAAAGTATATAAATGAAAGGAACAACACCCCTTTACAGATTGTGTGGAATGCATACTTTCTTGTGATGACACTGTGTTGGATATTTGATTATGAACAATGAATTAGTTAAATGAACAGTAATTGTTATTGGTCATAGTGGTTGATGGTTGGTGCATATCCTTCCGTAGAATGTTTTCTGGATCACTTAATTGGTTTCATGAAAAATAACCGTTTTTCTTCCCTTCCATTATTTCATTTTCTGCTAATTACAAATCCCATCACCTTCCCATATTCATTTTTCACTCCTTGTTCTGAGATTGACTATAGTTAGGAGAATTTTAGTGTTAAGGCAGTTGAAGGTGGCAATGTCTTGTGTGAATTATAGTGATGTTTTATTGGTTTGATTTACAGTGGAATGGTGTTGTCATTGAGCAGTAACCATGTCTTTTCCCCCCCTCATTATATCATATTTTTTCTCAATACAAACCCCTCACATATCCCATAACCCCTTTTCAGCCCCTGCTCTTTGATTAACAGTAAAACAATTTGTATGGATTGGTTTGCATGAGTCTGATGCATTGTTGAGCCAAAATCCATTTCATATCTTAAAAGAGTTGTCATGTATGGTTAATTAAATTATCATTTGCTAATCAATCACACATGCAGGGATGCGTTATTCAAATAAAAGGCTAGAAACATAGGCCTATTATGCCTCTATCAAAGAGAAAGACTAAAAGATGATAGCATCAACAAAGGAAAGATGGCCTCACAACTATAAAATATGGCTTTTGAATTTTATGTTATCTATTATTGGTGACAGTTGACTTTAGGAATGTTTTATTGTGGATACATGGGTAATGTTTTTTTTTTTTAAATAATTCAAAATATCATGAGCTAAATTAACAAATGTGAATATATGGATGGGAGTCACAAGGAGGTGTGATTTTCTTAAATAATAGTTATGTTATGGTTATCATAAGCAAATGGGAGTCACAAGGGGTCACACCTACTGATTATTATTGTGATGCTTATTATAATTATTACTCTTCCCCTAACTAAAGTTAGTTGAGTCTTAATTAACTTAACTAATGAGTTGGTTTCCCCCTAACTAAAGTTAGTTGAGTCTTTTAATTAACTTAACTAATGAGTTGGTTCAACTACTTCAACCAATTCTAATTTGTTAAAAGAAAAAGGAAAGGGAGGAACAAGAGGAGGATAGAAGCAGAAGCATGCTAAGGTTTGATCTTTGAGTTTATGTTGAGATAATTTAGTTTTCATTCATTCATTATTCATTACAAGCCTAATTCTCTTTTATGATAGCAAGGTCTTATTGTAGACAACAATATTCAGGGCTGAATCACATCATTTAGACACTTGTTTTTCAGAGGTGTTGATCTATCTTTGATAGTCTGTGTAGACTTGTCTGTTTGTGAATTAATTTTCATGACTGACAAAGGCTATTGTGCAAAGTCGATTGGGAAGAAATCTGTGCAAGATGATCCAGCTTTTAGAGTTCAGTTTCGATTTTCTGTCAGAGGTCCTTTTGTATGTTCCATCGGGGATGTCTAAGTTTGACTTTGGTCCAAAGTTTTTGCATGAATTTTTTTAAAGAAAATGACTCTTTGGTGAATTTTAATGAAATAAAGGATTGCTTTGTGTCTCATCTGTCTTGATTATCATCTTAGTGCCTTTTCTTCTATCTTTACATTTATTTCAGCAACTAATATGTTCAGAAAATTACATAAAAAGTGAATTTCCAACAAGCTTTTTATTGATAAAAGACTAGCCTAAGAACTTGTAATTAATACTTGTGAGTTAGGATGTTATTTTTGTTGGTTATAAACATAGGGTGATATTCCCGTCTATTTTTCTTTAGCCAAGCAAAATCTGAAAATGCTTGAGTAAGATCATTTCATATCTTTTCCTCAATAGGAGGCAACAACAAAATGGGGTATGCTTGTACTCCAAACCTATAAAGATTGATTGAATTGAGAGAAATGAGGTGATCTATAACTTGAGTGGGGGTAGATTCGTCTAATTTATTAAAGAGTAATTGTATGAATGTTGGACATGCAGTTTTGGATATAATTTTGAGAAGAATATAAGTATGAATAAATCACATAGAAGGAAGGATTCACGTAGAATAGAGGATTCACACAAAATATACAAAGGGTGCAGAAGGATGCGAAGGATGGAGATAGTGCAAAGCCAAAAGGATAAATCAAGTGAGTGAGAAAAGGAAGCGCAAACGATGATGGTGTGACTTTCCAAAAATAGAAAGGACAACAAAAAAGATGTATAAAGAACAAGAAGTAGAAGAAATAAAATAACCAATTAACTGAAGATGTCTATGCCATGCATTGTAATGGGTTATTTTGGGAAAGATAAGAATAGAGCTTGAAACCCTATATTTTGGGGTATAAATATGTAACGAGATTGGGATATAGAAGAGAGAGAACATAGAAATATAGATAGAGGAAGAGATATAGATGTCTTCATATGTATGTGTAAGAGAATGCACATGGAAGAGAATTGAGGTTATGGAAATATGATGAATGTAATAGTCAGTTAGTAAGAAAGAATATGAATACAAAAGGAGTTTAGAAATGATATTGTGTCTTGTGTTTTTAATTGTTTGTATGCATTCATGAATGATGACATACTCTGCATGATGAATTTATTCTATGAATTGGTTATGATGGAATGTTTGTGTATGAATGGGATAGTTTAGGTAATAATCAAGAAAATACATAAGTCAAGACCAGGAAGAATGATTCACACATCAGCCTCCCTTTCCCTTGCTGCTGCAAAAACCTGGTTCTTGCAGCCCCAAAGATACCTCAGGTGAGAATTCATATGCACGAGTAGGTGATTCTGAAAAGGTCAGTGTCTTGAGGGCTCTGTTGGTCATGGTCAACCCAAACCCTTGGTCTGGTAACCCCTACACAGATGAGAAGTAGCCAACAAATGGTTCTGTTGTCAGGACCGATACTTTGAGATTAAGGGAATGTTTTGGAGGCCGATTAAGAAAGAAACCACTGACTGGTTGGAACGAAAAAGAACGGGACTTCGTGCGACAAGAGAACATGAACCCTCAGATGAGTGACGAGTAATGGATGCAAAATTATGTGTTCACAGATCAACATGAAATTTTCTTTGGAGAATTCCCATAAATTATGGCCGAGTGGCTAGAAAGGTTAGTAGAGAAGACATGGAGGTTTAGTGTTATAGCACCGAAGAATTGGACTCCGGAATGGGTAAGGCATATAAATTCGGTAAGTAACCTAACTACTCGAGAAATTTATTTTTGGTTGGATAGTATACTAGGGGGTTATGTTACATAATTTGTTGTAGATTGCATTTAGTCATACAATGTTGTAGAAATAATTTTTTCAAAGGCCCATGTGGAAGGTTCTTGGAATCATTGAATATGTGGATAAAAATGCTATTATGTGAAAAGCATGTGATGATAATGGAGTCCAAAAACTAAATGGGCTTTGCGCACATAGGGCAGTTGGAGGATAAAAAAAGGATCGCCTAATAAAAGGGAGGAAGCCATGAAAGAGGAAGGAAGGTGTTAACAACAATTCTTGTCTTGGGCACAAGAATATTTAGGTCTGCAAGTTTCACGAGAAGTGCCCAAGCATAGCACGAAAAAATCTCGTTTCAGGCTTCCAAGCAAGTAAACGGGCGAAATTATGTTGTCAACGGCCCAGATTCATCCATAGGAGCAGATCAACGGTCGGCGGGAAATCGCGGTTAGCGGAGTTGCGCTGGGATTAGCGCAATGGGTAGCGTCTATATTGCATGCAAGAAAAGATATCAGACGTCCATCCAAAGGAAGCGTGGTGCGAGATCTAGTCACGTCGACATTTCGGCATTCGGGAGTTCGAAGGGTGATGGTTTCACGTCGTTCTACATCTCGAAACCCCGAACCCCGAAACGCCGATAAGTGCCTTTGAAGCTAAGCCTATGGTCCTAGCACCCCGTCACGTCAAGTGAGCCTGGTAATGGAGGCAACCCTCTTCTAACATCAAATACCATCTCAACCATTCCGCTGGAGGAAACACGACGTACATTTGTGCTTTCGCGGTTTGTTCAATCGAGATTTTGAGGAAAATTGCATCGTGAACCTCCGGTACCAGAAATCCCAAAAGGATCGGGACCGTCCATTTGAAGGACACACGGCGCAATAACTGAGCCATGAGTGGGGCCCTTCGGGATTTTCATGATGAAAGCATCGAGGTCATCTCAGCCGTTCATCCATCAGCGAGGCTCGGGC
>SNQJ01S0151272.1:23117-35309 GCA_010110895.2 Picea sitchensis
CCGGAATGGAATTTCACTATAGCGGGCCCCCTATCTATACATGGCATGAATATACTAGTCCCAAGTCCTCACCGCCTGCCATGTGTCCCTTTTGCCCAGTCACCTCCGCCTCAAAACCTCCCTCCATTCGTTGTCTCCTGTCCCCGTATCACTTCCACGAAAGCACCCCTTTTCCCCCCCGCCTCACCTTCATCATACTGGCACCTACAACATCCTCGTCAAGCATGCCACATCTTCCACCTCTCATCTCGTGAACCGTTCGGCTGGTCCAGGTGGCCCCTCAAGAAGACCTCCACGTCCCCAAAAGGCAGAGTTGACCAGAACCGTTCCTGATCTTAAGAGGGTAGTTATTGTAGTTGTTGGAGGTGGTTAGACATCGTCTCCATCATAAATGGAAAGTCCAGAAAAGGACTAAAGCTGGTCGATTCGTCTGCAACAGGACAATCCAAAATCTGATAGCGTCTGTCATAGGTGCATGATCGGCCAGAGTCTGCATGCACAGACTATTAGAGGACATGCAGACACAATGTTTTTAATGCAACGTCTTGTTTTTGTTGTTGTTGTTGTTTTGAGTATATGAAGGCATTTTCACCATTTTGGGTAATCATCGATGGTTGAGCAAGGTTCTCGGTTGTAAAACTTTAATGAAGCACTGTTATTCTGGTTATGCATGGACTCTTGAGACTTCTTGCCTTATGAATGTCATTTTCTTTCACGTCTTTGTTTATACTGTGTTAGAGCAGCTCAGAATTGGAGGATCCAGTCGAGTTGTAACTATTATAGGATGATGTAGGTTGGATCACTGTAACAGTTGCATTGTTTCTAATCGGTCCCTGTGATTTTCTTAGCGCTGAACGACTTGGAATTGGAGGATCCAGTCAAGTCCCCCTTTCAGTTTCTTGAAGCCCTGAACCAAGACGATCTTGAATTCAGAGTTTTACTTCTACAAACTGCTGAAAGGCCTGTTGCCTGAGGTAGTTTGCTCACTCCTCTCACCAAGTCTTCAACCTGCTCATCTTTAAATCAACTCACTGATTGAAGTTAGATCAAGACCTCCTTTGTTCCTTACATACCGGACTCAATTACCGAGTTAGAGCGATACCTTCCCGAGTCTCTACCCATTTGATCACCCATTAAAACTATTGTGACATAAAACTGATGGGCGTTGGGCTCTGCTCCTTCAAGCAATCTAGGAGTGACTTCTGACGCTAAAAGAAGGGACTGAGGATGCAAGAAGGTAGTACACTAGAGGAATACTATGAATCTGGAGAGTTGCACGGAGGAAGGAGGTATAAAAGGAAAAAGAGTGGGGCTGGGAGAGAAGAGTCGCACAGTGGGCTAGAAGTATGGGAACCTTGCACATAAGTCCGAATTGTAGAGATACCAGATATAGGAGGCAGAGAAGAAGGGTGTCAGTCCAATATAGTAATATAAGAGCCGATAAGTCCTACTCAGACATGATCCTGCATTGAATCCATGACCCCATGTGCGTCACCACAATTGGAAATAACATTTGAAGACTTGTAGAAAGCCATCATAGTTAGCCAAGGAGGACAAAAAAATACCAGTTGAAATAGTGGGAGTAGTGCGCAGAGTCAAATCAGAGTGTACCTAAATCACCAAGAGGAGGGAATAGACAGACCAACATGCCATGAATAGATAATACTCTTAGGCTTCCTGAATTTAAGAGAGTAGGGTCATAGGATCCAGAACAACACTTGTTTGTCTGCGAGATAGTTTGGGCTGCTAAAAAAATACAGGACGAAGCAATGAAGATTGCACAGTTAGCGACAATGTTTAGGGGCTGCACGCTAGTATGGTATATGAAGTTACATGGTATTACACCTACCAGACAGACTATAAATTTGACATAAATAAATAAATCACTATTAAAGGAGTTCAAAAGGCCGAAATCAGAATCATAGTATATTACTGAATTGAAGGAGATCAAACAGGCGCAAACAGAGTCAGTATGGGATTACGATCAACACTTTAAACATGTAACAGGGAGACTTAATTTCCAAATTCTAGATCAACAACATCAAGAGTGGTTCATTACATGATTACTACCCGACATTCGTAGACCACTAATCCAACAGAAGGTTGTGTCGAAATCTGAGGCACTGGAAATCATGATGAAATTAGAGTTGTCACTAGCAGGAGACATTGGGGGAATGGTGAAATTTTAGACGCATTTATCCGCATTAACAATTCAGCTAGCTGAGCTTACCGAAGGAAGGGAAAAATGAGAAAAAAATTTGGTGTACCAAGTGCTCGACGGAGGGCCACCACAAGGACGAATTCCCAACATTCACACAGTAATTGGTAGTAGGAGCACCGAATCCACTACCCGGTGGAGGATACTGCGAGATCTGTAAGAATTGGGGACATCATCCCATTGATTATCCATTACTCCATAAATACCAGAGTCCTCCAAAGAACTTGTTTTGCAATTTTTGCAAATTAGTAGGACGTGAAGAAAAGGATTGTCGTGTGTTTGACCTACTAAGGGAGCATACATCAGATATATATCGGATCTAGGAAGAAAATACTGGCACGAATGGGAATGGTGCACAGTATAACACTCAGAGAGGTTTTAATAAGGGGAACAAAGAAAATTTTGGCAGAGGTTGAGGTAGAGGCAATTTTGGTTGCGGAGGATGAGGACCGATTATCTGTTATAACTGTAACCAACCATGACACTTGGATTGATATTGCTAGAACCCGTGTACCACTTTCAAATATTGCAGAGAACTGGATCACACAACGAAGGAATTTCCCCAACTAGTTTCAAAGTGGCAATCTAGAGGCAACCCAAATCAGAATTTGCATCAAAATCATAATGCGCAAATGATATAAGTTGAAAAACACAGTGAAGGACCAAAAATCACAATCGTTACACGTGGAGGAGCTCGCACAAGCATTGATATGGAAACTCAAGGAAATCAAATGAAGCAGTGGGTAAGGAAGTCATCAGGGCCTATGCCAACATTCAACCCACAACAAGAAAAAGAGACATATAAAAATGTACGAAAGGAGATACTTGAAAAATATGGGGAAGCATCCACATCATCGCTACCTCATCTAGAAGACCCATCGATACCTAGAAAATCAAGTGCACAAGTAAGTACACTAACCGAATTCTTAAAGAGTTGTGTAGAACTGATGAGAGATAGAACTTCACTTAATATATTATACCAAATAATTGATCATTGCACAAAAGGAAGGGACACCCCTGTCACACAGCGAATGGTAAACCAAGTAATGTGTAGGAAGAGAATCAATGGGGAATTCAAGTTTAAAGCACAGATTGGGGAATATGATGTGGATAATGTTATCCTATACTTGGGATCGAATGTGAATGTACTACCTAAGAAGACATGGGAGATGATGGGTGAACCTGAATTAATATGGTCCCCTGTCCAGTTAAGGCTCACAAATCGACATAAGATAGTCTCGATAGGGAAACTTATGAGGGTACCTGTAAACATAGATGGGGTGCACAACATCACATATTTTGAAGTGATTGAGATCGTAGATGATAGTCAACCATATCCAGATTTAATTGGACTAGAATGGGCGGTTGATAATCAAACAATTATTAACTTGAAAAGAAGGGAGATGATATTTGAGGTTGGAGATATAAAGGTTATTGCACCCTTGGACCCATCAGAGGGGAAGAGATATACAAAGTCAATAAGAGCGAATACCATAGAAAATTTATATAATATGATTGCACACATGGAGGATTATGTTGAGCCAACAACGGATGGTGCGCTCAGTTGGAGAAGTTTCAGTTCATGCGCATAAGATTCAAAATTTGGTCTAGAGAATTGACAATAGAGGATGCATTAAGTATCAACTAGAATATGTGACCGTATAAAATAATATTTGCATTGGATTGGCACAAAACTATATGACCCACCCAGGTATGATGGACTAACTGAGATTAAAGTTTTTATAAAAGCATTTGAATTACAGGTACCTGAACAACAAAGGTTGTTGGCACTAGATGACGTCTTAAAAGAAACTCGAGCTAGATGGTGGGCCACGCACAAACAAAGTGTTAAGGACTGGGCACAATGTAGTAGACTTATGCAGATACACTTTGGACCTAAAACATAAGTAAGTGCGCAGAAATACAAAGGAGAAAGTGACCCGATGGATCAGGTGGAAAAATGAAGGGATTTATGGCACTCAATATCATAAACATAATGGACGCACCGATTCATACTCACATTGGATACAATCCCAAGGAATTGTTATTTAGAATTGGAGATGCACAGAGAGATATTAGCATGAGAAGGATTGGCCCAGAGATTCAAAGTCACATTCACATTTTAACATGAATCTCCCTCCATACAGGCAACCCTACATGCCATTCGAACAAATATCTTCTTGAAGGACGAATCAGTGGAAGAAGAGCCCCTAGACAGTGCACACACAACCGAATTAACGGTCTAGAAGCTATTGGAATGATATAATGTCACATAGGAGGAATACGATGAAGGAGACCCCATTAATGTACAGGTACTAGAAAGAAAAGGCACATGCGCAGTAGAAGGACCATAAATGGTATCCACCGCATACACACAACCAATAAAAACAAAGAAAGTCAACATTGGGGCAACAAAGAACCCTAAGTTTGCTCACATAGGATACTATTGGAATGATGAGACAATTGAGAAAGTGGCAGACTTATTACCAGAATATCAAGACTTATTTACCACTACATTCTCCGAGATAAAAGGGATAGCATGCAACTTACGGGAGATGAAGATTCCACTAAAACCTGGACCTAAGTCAATACAATAGAGACCGTACAGGTTGAACCTGAGGTATAATGAGATGATTAAGGATGAACTCGATAGAATTGTCGACGCTGGCATCATTGAACCAATAGAAGAATATTAATGGATTATCCCTATGGTGGTGCAGGACAACAAGACTGGAGGGATTAGGATCTGCGTCGACTTAAGGAAGTTGAATGATGCATGCTTACATGACCCATTCCCAACACCATTCACTGATGCAGTACTGGAGAATGTAGGAGGTTAAGAAGCGTATTCGTTCACTAGTGGATTCTTTGGGTACCATCAGATAAAAATCACGCAGGAGGACATCCATAAATCCACATTTGCGGTAGAATGGGGTAGTTATCAATACACGGTGATGCCATTTGGATTAAAGAATGCCCCTGTAGTGTTTTCTAGAGTGGTTGTGGTCGAATTCAAAGAGTTCATCCATAAATTTTTGGAAGTGTACTTAGACGATTGGACGATATTCAGTCTACTACAATATCATATCGAAGTTCTTCGACTCATGTTAGATTGATCCAGACAGTGTCATATTTCACTGAACTTAAATAAATGCATATTTCTTTCACCATTCAAAATTCTACTAGGACATATGATATGCAAGCAAGGCCTATTGGTATAGAAAAACCTCAGAAAAAGTACTCAACGCCCTGAAAAAGAGATAATTTCAGATAATAAGCCTCTTCAAGGGGGAAACCTCCTTTTACCCCACTTAAATTTTCAAGTACAAGATGATTCAAAATGAAAATGTCTCCTTGGTATATATAGGAGACTAGGAGGTGTATAATTACAACTAACTAATGGCCTAAAGTAGACATAAATAAATAACATTACTAATATAATAATATGCCCCAATTAAGAGGTAATGGAGCCAATGGGACTTAACATGCCCCTCCCTTGAGACAGTGTTGTCCACAATGCTTGAGTAACTCTGGATATACGTATAAAAGACTCATCTTTCCAAGTGGAATCTTCAACTTGGAAGTTCCTCCATTTAATGAGATACCTGAAATGGATCTATTCCTGTTGGATAATTCTTGTGTCGATTGATGGCTTCGGGCTCAAATATGTTTTTTCCTTCCTCATCGAGTTCTAGAAATATAGTTTGAAACAGGATCTTTTCACCTATAACCTTATTTAAACATAAAACATGGGCTTGGTTACTAGTGAAAGCCTTGGTGACTCAATTTGTATGCCATAGTACCAATCTTTGCAACACCTTATAAGACCATAGTACTTTGGTGATAATTTATTATCCTTCTTGGCTTTCTTGAGGTTATCTCTTTGTATGGTTGTAGTCTTAAAAACACTTAATCCCCTACTTGAAAAATTCTTTCACTACGATGTTGATGCATATTTGTTTCCTGCAATTTTGTGCCATGAATTAGGGTTGTCCTTTAAGATTTGGAGAACTTGTTATTTGATTCTTGATGTGATCTTCCCTTTGCTTGAACCTTAGATTTTTATTTTAGAGAAAGAAGTGATGGAAGGAGGGTGGGTATACATAAAGATTACCATAAATGGTGTCATTTTGTTCTTGATAGGAAAGTAAGTGTTATACCACCATTTTGCCAAAGTGAGACATTTTGTGAACTTTTTTATTAGAGACAAAGCAACTAAGGTAGCCTTCGAGAAATTTGTTCACTACGATTTGTCCATGATTGAGGATGATAGGATGAGCTATGAATAGTGAGTACCAAACAAGAAAATGGTATCCAGAAATGTCCATTGAATATGGGATTCTGTCACTTACAATAATCTTTGAACCATGTATCTTTGGAAATGTCTCCATGAATGCGGTGGAAGCTGTACTAGATTTGAAGGGATGAAGAGTGCACAAAATTAATGCGTGCCCAGTGGGAGGTACCATGTAAATCTCATGATGACACTCTTTCCTTGAGACTTTGGTAACCATGTGATGAAAACCATGGAAACCTCCTCTACTTGTTGACTTGGGATGGATAATGGTTAATACTTGCAGGGGTCTTATTGTTTTCCTCTTATTTTGTTTGGCAAACCAAACGTGCACAAAACCTTTGAACATTAGTTTTAAGGCCATCCCAAAAAAATCCTTCTTGACTCTATGGTATTTTTTCAAAAAATCCCGAGTGCCCTCTCCTACTAGAGAGGTGTGCAATTCCAATAAGGCACCTTTTGTTTGAGTTGGGGTTCTTACATAAATATAAGCGATCTTTGTACCATAGTGAATCATTTTCCATGTAAATGTATATGATGCGGAATCCTGGCACAACCTTTGAATGAGGTCCACACTTTTAGTCATTCTTCATTCATCCCTTGCTTCTGATATCCAATCGGGTTGGATGATGAGATAACCTGGAAAGAATATAACATCTTCATCCTTTCTTGAGGTGCATATGCCACAACATTTTTCTACACTTTTATAGGCGATTTCAAAATCATAACCAATATCTTGGTTACTCTTTTTTTTTGTTCTTAGAAGATACTGTTCCAAGAAGTATTTAAGACCTCGCAAGATTTGTTTTTACAGAAGTGCCTTACCTATTAGGTAAGGATGACATTTCTTCAATGCATGTAGTATTGCCATCATTTCCTCTCATAAATCGATTTGTGTAAGTCCTTTCCTTAGTGGTCAACTTTCAAAAAGCAGGGGAGGCCTTCCTTCTTGCATTAGGAAAACACCAATTCCATTTCAGGCATCACATTCCACAATAAAGGTTTTTGTGTGAAGTCTGGAGTGTGAGTGAAGGCAGGAGATTTTCACATTGCCTCTTAAGTTGTTCAAAATCTTTGTTTTTCCTCAGATTGCTTGAAAATGTATCCTTCTTAGTTAATTATTAAGTTAAAGGTGTTGCTATTCTTCCATAGTTAGAACAAACTTGCAGGTATTACTTGTCAAACCCAAAAATCCTAAGATTCTGTGTTGAGGTGTCAGTCCATCTATCTGTGTGATAGATCTGTGTATTAAATACTCTACCTCCTTTACTCCAAAGAAACATTTGGATGGTTTGGCATATAGTTGTTGTTCCTTTAGTAGTTAGCACCTTGTCAACATGTAGCACATGATCTTCCAAAGACTTACTATAGATTGGTATATCATCAAAAATACTAACACGATTTTTGAAGGAAGGGCGAAATGGAATTCATCAACCCTTGGAATGTGGAAGGTGCATTTGTAGGCCAAAATGCATGATAAAATTCATAATGGCCTTCATGAGTTTGGAATGTTATTTTTGGGATATCTCTTCCTTCATTATAATCTGATGATACCTTGAGCAGATCCAATTTTGTGAAATAGATTGCTTCCACTTGCAGTTCATGTAATTGATAATGGCGAATGGGAAACTTATCTTTAATGGTGATCTTGTTGAGCTCTCATGGACACATACGCTTCATGAGTTATCTTTCTTGAATACCATTACCAGTGCAGTAAGAACTTTGGCTGGGTATAATAATGCCATCCTCTAACATTTCTTCAACCATGTCAATTTCACTCTTCTAGAAGCGTGAGGGGTATCTGTATGGCGATGTTAGGAGGAACACTCCTAGAATTAGGTGAATTTCATGATCATGATTTCGGTGGGTGGAGGCAGGAGGAATGCTATGTACGGTTTGTGAATCTGAGGATAAAGATAGTAGGTCAAGCGTGGCGAACCTTCCACCGGTGTCACCTCGATGGGAGGTTCTTTCTATTTAGGAGAGGCTAGGCGGGAAGCGTCCCGGTAACTTGCAGGAGTTTGAGAAAAGGACAAAGGCTAGCGGTACAAGAGGCAAATTTCCCCTCTGGAAATTACCACCAATCCCGGATAGTCAGGTTAAACAACCAATAGAGTATAACCAAAGAAAGAGCACCTTCTTGGAACAACCTGACAAAGGAAAATAATGCACAATCTTGGTTCCCAATACCTAATATAAATCGTTGACTATCTTATATATTGATATATGAGCATTTTGAGTAATTGTTGACGAAGACAATGTTTACAAAATAGCGATAGCATTAATATCACTTCATGATAAATGCTAATGATACAACATTCAATGTAACAAATAAATTCTTAATAATTTGTACCTTCAACTACCATTGTTCTCCAAAGTCAAAAGCGTTCTTTAATAAAGATGAAATATTCAATGATGGCGTCAGCAACTTAGGGTTAGTAAGTTAGTCTAGGCTAGAGGTTAGTTTAGTTAGGGTTTTAATTTCAGAGGTTTTGAGAGTGTTTAGATCAATTTTACTTCAACATTGGAGGTCTTAGATCAATACCTTAGGGTTAATTGAGTCATGGGTGAAGAATGCAAAAGTTGAGGAGATGAGATTTTAAAGGACTAGAGGGATAATTTTTTGAAGTCTTTGTAGCGGGGCTCCAAAATCATAACCCCTAAGGGAGAGGCTCGCAGTGTTGTTGCTAAAAAGCAAGGCCTCATTCTCTCCCTCCTTCTCGACAAACAACTAACTCAATGAAAAGAAAAGTCAAGACAAGAGGGTTTAAAGGAGAGAGTGTTGCTAAGGCAAGGCTCTTTCATCAAACCCCTAAAAGAAAACGGCCCTAATGTAGATGACCTAGGCCTGGGACATCCTCTTCTCTTGAAGTTCAAAGTACGACTAGCATTAGGAAGAAGGAAAAAGGAGTGTGGCTATGGCTAGGCTCTCTTCTTCTTCTTCAATATTTCAAAAGTTTTTTCTCAGGGGACATGGACAACGATACTATTGTTTTCCCCTAGGTTTGATTCAACAATATTTATAAATAGTGCAAGAAATTAAACTACAACCATTCAATCAAAGAAGTTTTGGAGAAAAATACACAAATCATCGAGAAAATAATCATGCAAACCCCTAGTTGTAACACCTTCCTTCAGAAAAACACCATAGAATGCCAAAATATCTTCCTTCAACAAATTAAGCCTTCCTGAATCAACCCGATAGCAAATGGAAAATAATTTCATACCTCACTAATGATTGAGTGATAATTGATTCTTAAATGAGAGTCAAAACCCTCGATATATAGTGTATCAATGACCTAATTTTTACTTTTAGGTCATGGTAGAACAAGGCAAAATATAAAATAATATTGTTTACATTAAATGCTCATTTTAAAACCCTAACTGAGAAAAGTGGGCGTCACCCCTTCTAAGGGCGTTAGCCTTACAGGAAAATGTAGCAAGCTAAAGGAGTAGCGTTAGCCTCTTTGGACCTCTCCACATCATACCTGCGTTACCAAGCATACAATCCAAGCGCCACGGCTCAAGATGATGTCATGAGCCCATAGGTGATGTCCTGGGCCATCCAGGGAAAGCGTTTCAGCGGAAGTGGATCAATCCCAGGTGAGACTTTGCAGTGCTGCCTGGAGCGTCCTCTTCTTCTCGGTCAAAACCACGATCATTATTGTCCCGTCTCGCCTCGATGGGGTCTCAACATCATCGGTGGGCTCTTTAGCCATGGAGGTGAAATACAGTTATCTCCCCATGTGTGTCGATCCAAATGGTACCTGTCAGGTCGGGCATGGTCACGCACATCAAAGCTACATACTCCATGGGCTCATGGAGTCCTGGGGATCATAGAAATGTCAATCAGATTTCATCATCAATATTATTAAACATATGCATACCTGGCCCCCTAATATGATGTCTAGGAGCTCAAAGACATTACAAAAACACATAATACAAGATTGGAGAAAAAGAGACAGGAACATCTTATTGGGCTAGTATCCACAGAAAGAGGAAAGTTTCGATTTCATCCAAGCCATGTAAGTAAGGTGATGTGGCTAGGAGATGTGTCGGACATGTGGGTAGAGTGAGATCTAGGGATGCATAATGTTATTTATGGATGCCTTTGTAGAAAGTATTTGTACACAATCATGGATGCATTTTTTTTTCCAAGCTTGGATTCTTGCCTTTATTCCTTTTTAGCTTTATTATTTTATTTGTTTTTCTTCTTCTTTTTCCTTTTATTCAAGATCTAACCAGAGGACACTTGCCTTTGCATGGTGACCAGTGGCGGCAGTGTTACCCACAAGTACTCATGAGATGAGAGGCGGCTCGTGATGAAACCCCTTTCCTTGGCCATGCAACCAAGGTCACTCCCACAGCATGGTAACCAGATGGGTGTAATGTCATATTGTTAGGTATGAACTATGGGTTGGCTGTGATGAGACCCCCTATCCTCTGACTAGGTCTTGTTTGTTATTTTTGGGTCCCTCTTGTTTCTTCTTGAGAGGCCTTTTGTGTACCTTCTTAGAATCCTTGTGTGAAGCATCTCAAGGTTTCATTTAGGCTTTGTCTTTTGACTTCTTTTGCATACAGGCCTTTAGCCCCTTCTTCCCATGAGATTAGGTGCAATCCTACAATAGGTCAACCCAATTCAGGATAGGGAATGGGATAAATGAGTGGGAGATAACATGAAGCAGTGGTGCTATGATGGGAGGTGGGCGATGGCTTTGAGAGAAATCCCCAGGTGGCAAACCAAGACCTATGGGCATGAGGCTTGCTAGGGCACCTGTTAATTTCCCCAAGCATGGTCAGTGGGCTAATGTAAGATCAAGAGTTGTTAGAGATAAAAGGAGTCGGATGCATATATTTAAAGGTTTCAATGATCAAAGTGACACATACCATGATACACGGACCAATTGCCTAATGGAGAAAGAACCTCTTAGATGAATGAAGCCCGATAGTGATGAATACTGTTGTTGATAAGACAAAGATGATGGAAGAAAGGATGGGCCTTCAAGGCCATGCTCAGATCAATCTTGCTCTCAGTACTCCACGTCTAGCACCTGTGGGCCTCGAGACATGATCTCCTGGTTATCCTAAAATTGAGGATAGCAGAGAGAGATAAAAGGAATCAGATGCATATATTTAAAGGTTTCAATGATCAAAAGTGACACATACCATGATACCTGGACCAATTGCCTAATGGAGAAAGAACCTCTTCTGATACAAGACCAAGCCAATGGTGATGAATGCTATTGTTGCTGATAAGACAAAGATGATGGAAGAAGAAAAGGATGGGCCTTCCAAGGCCATGCTCAGGTCAATCCTACTCTCGGTACTCCATGTCAATGACCTGTGGGCCTCGAGACATGATCTCCTAGTTATCCCTAAAAATTGAGGATAACAGAGAATATCTTCAAATACTTTGGAATGCTTATCAATGATCCTTTGGATATATTGAGGAATAGATGGCTTAGATGTTTGAACATATAGTGGGCATAGTTGTGCAATAATTCCTTGATGCCCCTTTTTCAATAATTTTTTCATGTCATTAGATCTTATCACCTTACCGGGTTCCCCTGTGATACCTCTTCACTCAATTTCTTTTCCTTCCAATGAAAATTTCATGAAAAGTTCTTGAAAATTAAAAGCCATTGTTCCTAATGATTGTAACCATTAGATTCCTAGTACA